>CABFOQ010018647.1:0-26330 GCA_900660455.1 Gephyroberyx darwinii | reverse complement strand
GGCACTGCTGGACATCTTCCGATTTCGAAGGGAAATAAGCTTGATGTGTTTTTCATCTGCTGCACTAAGTTTCCTTGGCCGACCACTGCGTCTACGATCCTCAACGTTGCACGTTTCTTTGTGCTTCTTCAAAAGAGCTTGAACAGCACATCTTGAAACCCCAGTCTGCTTTGAAATCTTTGTCTGGGAGAGACCTTGCTGATGCAGTATAACTACCTTGTGTCTTGTTGCTGTGCTCAGTCTTGCCATGGTGTATGACCCGTGACATGAAACTGTCTTCCACAACCTCACCTTGGTAGCAGAGTTTGGCTGTTCCTCACCCAGTTTTAAGCCTCCTACACAGTTGTTTCTGTTTCAGTCAATGACTGTGTTTCAACCTACATGTGAAATTGATGATCATTAGCACCTGTTTGGTATAATTGGTTGATCATACACCTGACTATAATCCTACAAAATCCCTGACTTTGTGCAAGTGTACCTATAAGAATTGATGCTGGTTTGAAGGCAAAGGGTAGTAACACCAAATATTGATTTGATTTAGATTTTTCTTTTGTTTGCTCACTTTGCATTTTGTAAATTGATAAAAATAAACAATTATTATTTATATTTTTGAAAGCATTCTTAGTTTACAGCATTTTTTCACACCTGCCTAAAACTTTTGCACAGTATCTGTATATATATATATATATATATAGACATATAGATTTAGCTGGAGTACAAAGATATATCAATATGGTGTTCTTGGGGTATTCACAAAAGACACTACGCAGTGCGTATTGTATAGTCATCCAGTCCTAAATTCCTCAAACAAGACTATTTTCAGCACTCTTAGAATTCTTGTGGTCTGTCGTTTTGGCCATTGATTTAACCACTTTTTCAGTAAAATATTTTTATATAAAATTTTTTCCAACATGTTCTGCACTACCTTGAGCACTAGAAACCTCCCTAGACAGATGGCATTTTGTCAGGCTGTGGCTAATTAAGTAAAGAGGCACAGCGAACCAGTGCAGGAGAAGAGAGAGAAACTTTGTTTGCTAGCACAGTAAGCTAGCTAACGTAGCTGGACTAGTTGGCAAGGAGACCTAGAAACTGTAAACAAAACTAGAAAAAGGAACCAAACATGCCTGTCCCTTGCTCGGTGCCCAATTGAAACAAAGAAATCATTGTCTTAAACAAACGATAGCATAATTCATACAGTTACACAGACATGCATGGCCCATAGACCAGATAGTACATAACACCTTATTGCCAATATTTATGTTGTGTTTGTCAAGTTAGCATAGTTCAGTCAGTTGAAGGGACTTACTTGTTATTCACATGCTCTCCTGTTCCAGCTGGTGTCTTTCTCTTTCGACATTTTATCCCGTTGGCTGTGTAGGAATGTTTCTAAAATGGCGTTGTCCATGTGTGCATCAAAACTTTGATGTTAAGTAACACACAATGGTCCCTGTTCTTCAAAGTCAGCCATGGACTCAAGCAAAAACATAACGGTTCCATTCATTATTTTTAAATTTGGAATCCCCAAATAAACTGAATAGCAAACATTTTATACCAAGATATTCACAGGATTGTAAGCTAGATAAAATACCAATAATTTCCATATGCCCTCTCAGACAGATGTAGTGCTTATTGCTGGAGGGAGAGAGGATTGAGAAAGATCGGTGATCTATAAAGAAATAATTTGCATCTTTAAATTAGTTGCAAATGAGATTCAATCTCACATTTTCCGCTAACCTAAAAATAGACTTGTGATTCCAGACTTTGAGAATAAATGTAAAAGTCACCGATTTCATGACCTCCGCCTTATTCCTAACACTTCTCATACATGTAGATGGTGTTTGATAGAAAATGTTTCTGTTATCGCAAACATTGGTGTCAGTAAGGGCTTCTTCCTAGACCCAAAGTTTTGTACTGATGTTAAAAAAAAAAATCATACAGGGAGAAATCCTTCTAGTGCACCGACAGTAGCTTCAGTAGTCCATAATTGAATGTAGCCACATGACATGTTGCATTGTAAGGGGCGCAAGTCTCTTTTTCTCCAGTGGAAAAACTCTCTCTTGCTGTTACTATGCTATCACTAACGTTCTCTCCAGGGAAATGTATACTAATGTAGAAGTATAAGTAGATGAGGCCGGTCGAAGGAAAGTGGGTACACCAAAAACCGCAACACAACACAAAATAACCCCTGTAGTACATAAATAGATATCTAAGCAATCTAACTCAACAGTGGAGTTTTCCTTGAATGGGATCTTTTGGTGTTTGATGGCAAATATGACAAAACATGGAAGTTTACAGATGATGTTTCTGTGTCCCCCCCAGCTGTAGTGGATATCACCTGCACTCTGTTGCTGCTCAACCCAGATTTCACTACGGCTTGGAACGTCAGGTACGAATACACCCCAATCACAACAATAAGCCCTGAGATTTTCATGAATGGAAGTGCCCTTAATGAGAATAGAAAGCTGTTCTGTTAAGACTACACTGACTTTTTGGGAACATGACTCGCTGGCAAACTGATCCTTTATTTGAGGAGAGGATTGGCAAAAGAAACAACACTTTATATATGAAAAGGTCTAACGTTAGATAATGCTTATGGGCGCAATTAACATGCTGCTGGTCGATCTACTATATAGCAACCAAAAAAAGAACACGGGAAAATCTCATTGAAAACTGTTCTGAATCACGGTTTGGAGGGTGCCAAAAAATTCTCTATGCAGGAAAACCCTGCATGTAAAGGGTAAGTTGACCGATGAGCCAATTTCCCCAAAAGTCAGTGTAGTCCTTAATGCGTTGGTGTATGCATGTGCTCATCCACACAAAGTGCCCTTCCTAATGTGAGTCAAGCTCTGTTGTGACAACCTTTTTAATACAAAGCCCCACTCAAATGCCCGCCGCCTCAAATCTAATCTGTCACCTCAGCCTCCTGGCCCTCCTGAATGCCGAGTGAGCTAACGTACGCTGTCCGGGTGCAAGACCCTTCTCCGACAGTAGAGAACAAGAGCCCATTAAATTGTCCCGGTTAACTAGGTTTAGCTCCTCATCTGGGCCTAATTTCAAGACTTGAAATATGTATGCTTGTAGTGGAGAGTAAGAAACACCCTGCCTTCCTTTTAATGTCATCTCTAAAAGAACTTTGGACCAGGAGAGCACAGGCATACTACATATTGGTATTTGTGTAGGGCTGTTGACTTTTGTATCCACTCACTTCATGTTCACCTCTACCTGCCTGTTGTTTGTTCAGGAAATAGCTGCTCAGTGATTATGTACATCATACACTGCTGTACTGCACCATTGACACTAGGCTGCTGTTAAGGTCTATTGTAATGCATGACGGCTTGGTGTTGCAGGAAAGAGCTGTTGCAGTGTGGAGTTCTTAAGCCAGAGAAGGACCTCTACTTGGGAAAACTGGCCCTCACCAAATTCCCCAAGAGCCCTGAGACGTGGATACACCGGTAGGACTTCACTACAGAACACAATATCCCTCTCTATATGCAGTTAGTGTCATTTCCAGAGTATCCAATGAGCATTTAATTAATCAATCTAGCAGTTATTTTCTTAGTTTGATCAGTCATAACAAAAAGAAAAATGAATCAAGGAGCTTCAAATTTAAAGCTTTGTTAGGCTCCCATGTCTTTGAGGAGCAAGTGCAGGATTCTATACGTTAAGACTTGTGATGCTCAATGCATTCCAGGAGTTATTTTGTGATGAAGTGTAATTTATTTTTTGGTGTACCCACTCCCCCTCAACCTGCCTCGTTTTCTTCCACTTCAGTTAGTTGTTTCCTACGTTTTCCAGAATGTCCTTCGACAACCCCCAGAGAAGTCTCTGTGCTTTATACATATAGGCCGAGAGAGCAAAAGTGATAGCGTAGTCATTTTTTGTAGTTCAGAAAAAGTAAGTGAAGAAAGGGCAATGCTATGGTGTGCCATGCCCAGTTGTCCAAATGGCCAAGAGCTGTCAAAGAGGCCATTGTGTTTCACATGCTTACCAACAACAGATCCGCAAAGCTGTGACTGAATTGCATTATGATTTCTCCCTGTATGATTGTTGAACGTCAGTGCAAAATGGTGGGTCTAGAAAGAAGTCCTTGATTCTAAGGGACTGACACCAAAACCTGACGTTGTGGGAATAAGAAATATACACCACCAAGCAACAGAATGATCCACAGCTTAGCCGGGACCCAGGGAAGGAGGCACAACAACAGGGAGGGAAAGTGGGCCTGGAGAATAAGGGAAATGGAGGGAGACGCTGAGTAGAGGCGGGGGGAGTCTTTCAGAGTTGTCACAGTGGTATTCCATGAGACTGACTGTTGGCTCCATACATTGGTAGACCCATGTGATGCCCTGTGGACAAGCCAGCTCCATTCAGCTCATTTAAAAGCGACAAGAGGGAGAGAAGGGAGGGGAGAGGGAGCAGGGCAGTTCACTGAAGAATAGGAAAGTAGCGTATGTGTGAAGGAATAGTGAGGAGAGTGCACATGAGAAATGGTAGTTGAAATCCTGAACAATTTGAGGAGATGGAGAGATGAGGAGGGAGGTGCAAGAGATGATTAAGTTAAATCATCTTTCATCTATTTCCTACTACATACATAGATATTGTCTTATTTCTATAATGTTATATTTATACATGCTTATTTACGTGTGTGTGTGTGTCTGTGTCATTGTTCAGACTCAAAGAATGTCAGTAGTCCAGCAGCTTTTGTAAGCTGGCCGTCTGGTACTCTTGGAGCTATTTAGCCATTGGTCTAGAGCAGGGCTTGGATCAGCTATATACAGTGCTTTGCAAAAGTATTCAAACCCCTTGACTTTTTGCACATTTTGTTGTGCTATCTTGACTTCTGTGCAAAGCACTCAGTTCAATCAAAGTGAAAACAAAATAGTTGAAATGTATGCGGAAGAATAAAATGAAAATATGTTTGTATTCAACCCCTTTGCTTCGTTCAGGTTGCCACACTAGCAACAACATTTCGGATTACCGTTACTCATATGTCATATTTAGATTGTATTTAGTAATTCTAAACATTGGTTCATAGACCTGGACTGTAATGTCATTCATAAATGAACCTTATATCCCATACTGTGAAGTATTCTGATGCAGAGATCCCATTAAGTCCCATTATGATCTAGTGAAGGGACTTGGTCTCAGCTTTGTTAGCAAGAAAGGCAGATGAATAAAGGCCACCCACACCACCCCCCGTCTGCCACACTCATCTTTCATTATTTCTGCGATTTGACCAATCATCTCAGCACATTTCTTGTCATTGTCATAGGTTGGACAAACAGCTTTTCTTTTGCAATGAAGTAGGTGATGTTGAACTTGATTTTAAGCTGTCTTCTTCTTCCTCCTCAGACAGCATCTCTTTTCCTGGAAGCCCTGTAATGCCTCGTCTCACTTTCTGCCTCAACTCCTGAAATTGATCCTTATCACTTAGACTTGCGTTATACCATCTTCCTAAACTTTTGACAGGTTTCTCTAACACTGTTGGAACCACTTCATCTATACCACCTTCCCTTTGATGATAGAGATACTCCTTGATTTGCTTCAGTTTCATCCTAGCCCACTTTACATTACTGTTCAACTTGTTCAAGTAACCTTCAGTTACAGGGAGCTGTCATAGTGTTCATAGAAATGAAAATCCAAGCCTTCATTATTTTGACTATTGCATGGGTGCAATGCATGGGTGTCTTTTTGTTTTTCTTTTTCACTATGCATTAGCAAACTGGTCTGCTTCCCAAAGAGCACCTCTTGCCTCTACATATTGTTCACGGCAAAGTAGTATTTTTTTCTTTGTCATCATTGTCAACTTGAGCAGAATTTTTGTCTGTGTGTGCGCCTCCCCATACCTGTGTTTCCTGCAAGAAATCAGTTTGTCAAGGTAGACTAACACCTAAATAAATAATGCTCGCACTTACTTATGTTTCCCATCTCCCATTTCTGTTTAATATGCAGGGCCAAATAAACTTGATAAAATTAATATGCATTGTTTGAAAAGTAACATTTATATCAGCTTACTTGTAGGCTAACAAAGGATAGCAGCAAATGCAGGGAGGAAGTGCAAACCATGAGTTTGCAGTGCCTTCCTCACACAAAAAGGTGTGCGAGTCTGAAGGAAATAATTTGAGGTTGAAGGAAATAATTGAAAGAAATAATTTGAGATTATTTACAGACGTAATCAACAGAGTTACATTAGCATAGCGTCTAGGTTTGTTTATTGCTTGACCACCATGCATTATTGAGGTTATCCAATGGGTTTTCAAAGGGTATCATAAGATCAAGGGTGGAAGAATTTTCTCAACCCATAGAGGAGCATGGAATCATTTAAGAAGTTAAAACATCAAAGTCACCAAGATTGGAGTCACAAGATATTTACGTTCCAACAGAATAGTTGTAACAATTTGTTAACTTTACTCCCACAATGTGATGTTCCTCATTGGCCACAGTCTTCTGGCCGGTAGATGACCTGTAAAACCCTGTGTTCAACATGGCTTTGGTCTTAATGAAAATTAATTCACATAGTGGAGTTTGGGATTTTTTATCGTTTTAGAGTCGAGGTGATGTTCCTTTGTCTAGGCCGTGCTACAGGAGTGTTTTGCAGTAGGCTACTTTTTAAATGACCAAATATCAAGGTCATTTAAATCAGAAAAAGATTTCCCAGCGCAAATGTAAACATAGCCAGTGAATCTTTCCTCATAGATTCTGGATGGAAATGCATTGAACATAGTGAGGGGCAGCCAGTGTAACAGTGAATCTCTCCCTCCAGACGCTGGGTGCTCCAGCAGATCCTGCGGCAATGCTCTGCCCTTGGACGCAGCAAGAAGCAGCAGGAGGGACCAGACCAGGGTGACGCAGAGAGGAGCCAGCAGCTCAGTGATCACCTGACCAGGACGCTACACCAAGAGATGAAGGTGTGCTCTGATGCTGCCTGTCGCTACCCCAGCAACTACAATGCCTGGTCTCACCGAATCTGGGTCTTGCAGCACATGGCCAAGGGCAATGTCAAGGTAGGAGGAAGAGGAGCTTTTTTTGTTGTTTTTTTATGCTTGCCAGAAAGGCAAGCATCTTGGTGTGCTATCATGGCTAAGAGAATGTAGTATTTTCATTAGGTCCTTGTTGAACTGCCATCTCTGAAATTGCTGCGCTAGTAACCTTTATAGGCCAGCTGATGACCAGGGCTGGGAATCGAACCTCAGTACTTTTTGAATACTGACTGAATCACGTCCGTAGCTGCATTTGGTGCCATTTTTTGGTACAGATCATTTTAGAAATGCATCGTATTTGGTTGTACCATCAAACAGGAGTAATCCCTGTTTCATCTGTTCAACCAATCCAAAAAGTAACAAAGCCTTTGATCGGCTCATACTACAGGCAGGGAGGGAGAGGACTCCAGCATCACGAGCACTGAGGTGTGGCAGCAGGTGTGTGTAATAGTTATATTGCGTAAATGTTGCAGAAACGTTCAAAAGTGTGGCTGCACTTTACTAGAGTGGAGGCAGACTCAGCTCAGTGCAATATTTGTAGGAAAAAAAGTTGCTGCCAAAGCTAGAAATACTTCCAACTTAATGAAACATTTGATTATTCACGGTGTTAACTTGTGTTTGACTCATGGAGAAAATGTCTAGTGCCACTGTTAGCCCAAGCCCAGGGACATATGCTACCATGTCCACGTTCTCAAGGATGTTGGGCTTGGGGAAGCATCATCTTTGTTAAACTAACATTACGTTACGTTTAAGATGTAGAGAGCTAGTAACAACATAGCAAGTTAGCTTCTGTCCTGGTAGTTAGCTCTCGCGGTTAAAGTAATACAGTGAGTTTTTGGGAGTTTGTCCGATCAACCAATTTACCTATTAAAATAAGCCATCTGTTGTCTCTGATGCTCCATGGTAACATTTTAGCATACACTATGTTGGTCGACTTTTTTGCCTTCTCTTAAGAAGGTGGCTCAGGATCAGGTGATGCTTCTTCATGGGATGTGAACAGTGCTATATCAGGCAGAGTTTTGGACTTATCCACCAGAAGAGACTCCACCTCCAAAACAGCTTGGTTCTTGACCTCCTCCATCTTGTTGCTTAGAATGGAAGCTGTTTTGAAATTTGAATCAATGATTGAGGATTTACATACATGACCAGTCTGTAGGCATGCTTCATCCTGCTTCTCATGGTGACTGTGCGCTTGAAAACTCAAGTACTTCAGTGGCATCCCCCCCATTTTCTCCTTTGATTCCCACCTTTTGACAGAGCTGGTGTGCAGGTAGATTCAGCTATGTCTGAACTCTGGTCAGTTCTCTTCTCTTCCAACTGATGGAAAAGCTGCTCACAGTTGTTACAACCCTTGCTCAATAGGAGGCAACAAAGGGAGACAAACACTGATTTATTTAATAAAAATTCACTACACAAAAGAAATATGGATTGGGTATGAGAAATCAGTGGTGGAAGTGAGTGGATGCATGTGTGGTATAATGTAGTGGAAGGATGTTGACTACAATGGTATAAACTATAATAACGCAAAGATCTGAAGCAACAAAAAGGTGTGTGAGTCTCTCTGGCACATGATGGAATAGGCCTTTTCTACTAGGAACACACTGGTCCCAGATGTCTGACCCCTCCTGTCCTGCCCACGTGCATTTCTCAGCAAAACTGTCTAAGAGTACAAGTCAGATGAGATGATGAACACAGAGATCTTGTGCACCCGAGCAGACAAGGGGACTCACCAATACCCTCTCATTAAATTAAATTCACTGACAAACTTGTCAAACAAATCTCATTTTTCAGTTGCGTAATTGCGGAGTCGATGGTTCCTTCATAGTCGGCCATGTTGATGATGAAGACGCCCCTCCTTGGAAAAGGGATGTGCAAATGCAAATGCCCATGTGCAAATGTAAGACTGTTTGAATGTTGGCGGTTTCAGACTGTTTGGTGAAGTAGAGCTAGGAATGCTGCGGAGCCCACAAACAGGATGATACATAGGCTAGATTTAGTATGCTCTCCTTCACAATCGTGTGCACACTTACTCACCTCTAACCATCCTGTTAATCTTTCCCTCTTCCCTTTGCTCACCCTTCTTTCCTCACAGGTTTTCCATGATGAGTTGTCCTCTATGCGACTATGGGTGTCCATGCATGTGTCCGACCACAGCGGCTTCCACTACCGCCAGTTCCTGCTCAAGGAGCTGATTGCTGAGCTCTGCCAGGCTCCAGCAGCCAACAACACCATCACTTTGTCCCAGCATCGACCCACCACAGTCTCCAGCAACAGTCCCCACCATCAAGCCCACCTTCAGGCCAATGGTGAGATGTCAGAAGCAGAGGGAGTTGGTGAGGAGGAGAGGCAGCCTGGCTCTGCCACGGTGCTCCAGCTCTTCCACCAGGAGATGGAGCTGTGCACAGACCTGATCCAGTCCTTCCCAGGCCATGAGACACTCTGGTGTCACAGGTAAAGCCACACAAGCTAGAGAAGATCTTGACATGTCAGTTTATTGAGAATTTTTTCACGTAACCAGCGTTTCATAATGACCTACGTCTGCATTTTAAAAACATAAATAGTGTAGAGGTAAGTAGAAGGACAGTACAGTGCAACACGCTTAAAAGCTTAAAGCTGCATTAGGTAACTATTTTTATTTAAAAATACAAGTGCCTTATCAGTCTAGTTCTTAAGTGGGGCTGTAACAGAGAAGACTGGTCTCTCCCCCTTCACTGAGCCGCTGTAGATTCGCTCCGTTCACCCCAAACAGGTTTTGGAGTTGGTAGGTACACTGGCGGGAATGTTTTCTCCGAGCACAGGAAGTGATTAATCAAAACGTAAAAGCCGAACCCACACAGATGGTGAGGTTCTCCCATCAGAAACTATAACAGCCTCAGGATGACACCTGCTTTATTATATTCACCAACACAGTATCATATCAGAATTTGCCATTAATGAATGCTTTGATTTATTATTGTACCTTGTATGAGTATCCCTGCAATCTGCATACATTTTCCTTGATATTATATGTCTTTGTTGTTTTCAATTAACCATTTAAGAAGCACCGGGTCAGCTCTGGGTCACAAGCTGCAGGGAGTCTCCAAATGGCCTTTTTGGAAATCTGCCTGACATAGTCTTCTATTCATTAATACATAGGACAAGATGTTACCATCCCTTGTGCCATAATCCACGGTAAACACTTGTAGTAGCCCAATTCAGATTAAAAAAAAAATACGAGTTATACAACCACCATCGAATGAACACCATAGCAGACATCAGGCTACACTGTCATAGATCTGCAGAGTCATTCGTCAGATGCCACCATTCGCCAGTTAACTATGCTAGCCAACAGCGGTATGAGGCATGTCATTAGAAGTGCACAGTGCAAATGCTCATTTTTTATGCCATTATTACACAGTTTCAACCAAGATTAGGTTAGACCTATGGCTAGAGATAGAGAATTTCTACTGTTTGTGAGTTTCTGTATCTCTGCTTCAATAATACTTACAGTAATTCTGACTGGGGAACAAACTACAAGGTCTTACCCTTCAGGAGAGACCACGATTATGCATGTAGTCAAAGGGTTTAAGAGCAGTAACCATTTTATTTTCGGTATGTCATTTCACCCATGTTACCTTAGTGGTCAGAAAGAGGGGTGTGCTTCTTAAGTAAATGAACATCCAATGAATTTATTCTTTTCAACACCACCTCAGCTAAGTAATTGGGATGAGATGCTGGATGTACTTTTCCGCCCCCTTCCAGGCGGCACGTCTTCTACTTGTGGCACTATTGGAGGAAGGAACACCAGCACCACCACTGCACCAGCAATGGAGGCACCGAGTCGGTCCACCTTAACAACACTGATCCAGGCCTAGCTAAGGCTAGTGGACGAGGCTGTGGAGACAGGGGGGATAGCGTGAATGGACAGCTACGTGATAGTGAAGCTATGGAGATGGACGGGGTGGCCCTGCCAGACCCCCGTGACACCAAGCGTCTGAAGAGAGGTGTCCTGATGCCCTGCTTCCCTGCCGTGTCCTCTGAGCACAGGTTTGTAACCAGTGTGCTGGATGGCTGCTGCAACCCAGAGCAGAGACGCTTCGCCCTGGCATATGAGAAGTGGTTGGTTACTGTCATTGGTCAGCAGCCTTGAACGGAAGAAGAGTAGCCCCATCCTCTCCCTTCTCAACATTGGAGTTGCCTTTAGACACAGACATAGGATCAGCTTACCCTTCCCTTAGTGCTATCCTTAACCCATAGTATGTCAAATGCAGTGATGACTCAAGGAAAGGGTTTTGGGTCATTTTAGTTAATTCCCTATCCTCTTGACGGTGATTTGAGAGGATGGGGGGGGTCTCTGATAGATTAAGGCAGTTGTGGCACCATCTAGTCTGTACTTCCTGGAAACTTCTGGATTCTCTGGCAAAGCTTTGTCTGAGCCAATACCCCTTCAGAATGGAAACCTACATACACCTTGCAAAGAGTATTGGCTTGCCTATGTCTGTTGGTAGATTCTCTCTTACTTCAGGTATCACAATACCTCAGGTCTCTAACAATGTAAAGGACTACTATCCACATATACCAAGTCAAATCTGCTTTTTTCCTTCACCGGCTTGGCATTCAGCTTCACCTACTTGTTCCAATTTCTTCCATTACATTTTGGCAAAGAAACTAAATGAAGCTGCTACTTGTTACAGGACAAATTAGTCCACATTCATATTAGTTTTTGCAGAGCTGAGAACAAAGCAGAATTTATTGTGTGAATCTAACTCAAACCATCAAAATCACACTAATTTGACGCAAAAAATGCTTGATTAAAATTTTAACAGCATTCTTTTGAAATGGAGTGATACCGTTTGGCTGTGTTTTTCATCATTAAAGACCATTTTAATGTGTCTGTCAAACATTCCTTGAACTATGAGGGGAAATCAGAACTGCAAGGTCTTTTGACAGCTGCTCAGCAAGCTGTGTGCATAGCTGACATTCACTTGACCTCAAATGAAGGTGTTCAAATTCACTAAGACTTCATTCTTGCAATGACAAGTTTTCAAGCACAACCAGATTTCTTGCTTTTGAGTCAAGTTTGAGGTTCCTTAGATTTCCATTCTGAAGGGGGTAACACCTATTAACTTTGTACTTTTTCTCTCTGTTAATCTTTTCCCTAGTTGGTCCTCAGTTGCTGCTGCTGTTTGTTTGATTTTTATCCTCTCGTTTTACTGTTGAATATAGTCAACAATATGTCCTGTGTAGCTCATTGCTAAGTTACAGTAGCTTGCAAAAGAAAGCCAAAAAAGCTAGTCACTAGCTGCAAAGCTAGTCGTAGCTAGCTTGCGAGTCTAACTTCCTGCCAACCTGAAGCACTAAACCCAGAAAATTGAGTTTTACCAATTAGTAATTTAGTGGTACTGATGTTTGACTTTGAAGGATAGAGTGCTAGGGAAGTCCATTCCCCCTACATTCACTGGTGCTACATGCTGACATTACTATAAATGGCAACAGGTAAAAACAACTAAACAGCACTTTGGACTATTTTGAGACAAAAGTCATTGTTTGGTGGAGTATTCATTGGTAAACCTCAATATTACAGCTATTTTTGAAATACATGTTTTTTCTGCTATTTTGCACCCAGCTAGTTAACAATAGGCCTAGCTGCTTTTTCTGTCAACACCTTGTTTAAAATAGACATCAAAACAGTCCAAATCTACAGTCTACACTTTGTTTTTGTGTTCAGGGAATAATTTGTAGCTTTACTACTTTAAAATGTCCAACATACTCAGTGTCTGCACAGTTTGTCTTTGTGATAACATGGAAGCAGGTGAAAATGATAGTTCCTGTCTCTTAGCTCAGCCATAAGGAAAGAAGAAAACTGTGTTTTTTGGTCACAATTTTTAAGTAATCTGATGATCACATAGGAAACAGATTACTGTTTAAACTGCTAAAATGCACTTGGCTGTGTTACAATGATCGTTAAAGGCCAAGATGTTTGAGTATCCCAGAAAGGTGCTTAGTATGAAGATTCACCATACTCCCAAACTATTCATTCACAAAATTGTGTATGTAAAACATCTAGCCTGTACTGATCTAGCTGAGTCACTGGGTTCACCTGTTGGTTTAAATTCCCTTCTATCTGGTTACTGAAGCAAAGGTCAGCTGATGTCTTGGATACCGTCTACTATTGTATGATTATTGTTTAGATTAATTTTGATTCAGATGTCGTAATGTTGTACCTATTTTACTGAATGGTCAAAAATGTTGAATGTGTCGGCCAAGATTAGGGAATTGATGGTGGTGAATGCAACTCTAATTTCTACACCTTTGTGATAACTTAATCAGTCAGTCAAACTTAGCAATTAGACCCACCCCATCTTTCATTCTTATTCTCTCATACTGTCATGTATTGTGCTGTGATCTATGATGTGAGCATTATTTAAGTCTTCCTGACCAAAGAGGCAACGGAGAACCCAGAGGAGGAACAGGTTACCTTCTTGTGCAACTATAGAGTTTTGAACCGGCAGTGTTTTTTGCTGCTTTGGTATTGCCTGTCATAACGTTACATCGTTTTGATGTGTTCACATAGCTAGCTAGCAGGTGCTAATTAGCATTAATTGAAAAAAAAAGAAAAAAAAAGAAAAATATTCAAACTACTTCAGCGCATACCATTGACCAAAATTACAGTGGTCAGGAAACAAGCGTGGAGATCTGGTAGTTGACCGCCATGACCAACTGTTCCCGGCCGTCAAGCTTGTTGACTGTCCACACATCGGTCTGCTCTGTAGGAAATTAATGGAGTTCTGGTGACTTGTTGAACACATGGTACGTTTGGAGTGCTTAGTCTGACTAAAAACAATACTAATAGGGTTACTGAGCAAACTGGCCTAAATCGACATGAACAAACCGATTAATCAAACCCAAACTACTGTTGGTGCGTGGAGGCAGCGGAACGCTGCAATTGTGTGTTTCCAGTATGCTAATCCTCGCTGGACAGAGACTACACTCATAACTACACAAGCATTTGTACAGCCACTGTGAACAGAGCCCATAGTAGCCCAACACCAGGTTCAGACCAGAGTTGCAGCTGGCCTGTTCACACCAGAAGTGTATTTCTATGCACAGTTCAGCAACCTTCTCTGATTAAAATGCACTCCATGGTGGTGAAATAACCAGTGAACATGGCCTGTGCTTACATTGTGCTCCAATAGCCGAGGCAACATCTCAACATCCCATCACTTTTTTTAATGTTATCTTTGTAGAAACAATTCTGAGGGTCATGTAGCTCCCTGTATTTTCCCACTTTGGTGATTAACTGAATATTTTTTTTCCCACTTTCTCCACAGACTGTTTGAGCACAATGTTAGTACAGCCTGATTATACCAGGACATTTCACCTCTGTGTAGCGCATTATTTACTCAGGGAAGGCTGCTGGACCAGTAGAAATTTGCTTCCGGTCGTGCCCGTAAATCCTCCTAGGCGTCCGTTCGGCTTCCGGTCTGAACCTGGAGTAAGACGTCACAGATGTGTAACCACTGCTGCACAAATTAGTCAATAAATGTGTCTCCCTGCTTTGTGTTTTAGTCTATTGAAAACCTCACAAGCCACATGATCAAATAGTGAATGAAACTCACTAGATTATCCGGTTTGAGGTCAGAGGCTCGGTAGAAGTTTGACAGCAGCCAGGTACAAAAGCCAGAAGAAGACATGGCCATTTAGAGCGTTCAAATGTAGCCTTATTTTATCACTACATTTGAATACTTATGATGGCTATTGGTCTGATCAGTAAGAAAGGCCTTAAGTGTGTTTTTTTGGTCCTGGTTTACATGTGCTTCCATGTAATGCTTTCCACATTGTACTCTGCTTCTTAGACAACTTACAATCTAAGAATTAGGTAAGAGGCTTTATCAGCCCAAACCACTCTGTCCTGATCGTAGATCTGTCTTAACGTTTGAAGTGAAATTTGTTCTTTTGAGCCATCTTTTTTTAGTTTTTGTTGGGTATCATGGATGGGTGCAAACATATCAGAATTGTATCCCGTGGTGGTATTTTAACACATTCTTGCAGACCTAGAACACAAACTTTGAATACAAGAATTACACATCTATGCAGAAATGTTCTTTTTACAAAGGTTCAATGAGCTTTTAAGAATAATGTAGCTTGTTTTTTTTCCTTCTTTGTAATTTATTGTTCAATTGACTTCAGTGGAGGGTGTGCCCTATATTAATAATGCCTAGCATCTCATCAATTTTCTATTTATTTATAGTGATACTATTTTATCTCCACTTTGTGTTTTGTCATCTGCTTACCAAGAAAATAAAGCTCATCTGGGATAACAATGTTATTTACTTGCTGTTCATTTTCCATAGAGAATGTTATATGGAATCAAATATTGTGTAGATCATTTTTGATATTGTCACAGAGTATTATTTCAGAGTATCATTTCCAACCTTAATAAATATTGCAGTCCAGCACAGATACATAAAGCCTATCTCTAAATTAGTGTATTTTTAAGTCTGACAGCTGTAATGTTTGAGTTTCCATCCCAACATAAGGAATAATTTACCATGCCATGCCACCTAAACTCAGTTTACTCACCTTTTATCCTCAGAATAGTTTGCTACATTTTTATGCCTAAATATTTTGCCACATAAATTCTTAGTGCACATCATAGCAAGTTGGATCAATCTGATTGCGTTACACAAAGATAGTGTCTTTTAATGGGAATAGCATAAATTGATTTTTGTCTCTATTGGTTATTTGCCTTATGATGATCTCTGATTAAAGGTCATAGTCTACCCTATGAGTATATGAGTAATTACTATGATATCAGTGTACATCATAGTAATTACTATCAAACTAAAAAATAATTTTATTTGTAAGGGAGAAAGGGGTAAGTTGTATCTTTGTAACCATACACAAAATTAATCATGTGATCATAGATTTAGGAGGAGTCTGATGGAGGAGAGCAGTGCATGTGGAAAAAGTGGTAAGAGAACCATGTCAAAATGTGATTTTTGATGTCAGGTGTTTTCATTATGGTGAAGATGTCATGATCCTTGTATGTAAATGGCAATATATTCATTCAAGGCTTTATTATATATTAGTTTAAGGCTGTATAATGTACAGTATGAGGCAATAAATGTAGCATAACTGGGCCTGATGTGCCACTAGGGCAAGTTGAGCCAATCTAATTACATTTACATTCTATTAAAATTTAAATGAATACAGTTGTGAGTTTGTGATCCATTTGAATTAAATAACTCCTAAAATATAGTCTTATCTTTATCTATGTCATAGCAATAGATAATCTTGCAACTGTATGTGCTCAAGTGGTATCTAATATTACAGAACATGGATCGTTATGGCACAAAACTACAAATAGTATAACAAACAAGTTCAGTCTCCTTGGAAGATCTAAAAAGAGCAGCTGAGGAAGTCTATTTGATCAGTGGCAAGGGAGCTGAACACAGAATGACTGAAGAGATGTATTGAGAAAATCAACAAAGGACATATGCCAGGTTATGACAGACACACTGCACAAAGTGTTGATTGTTGTCAAGCAAAGTTGTGCATTGTCATCCTTTTTAAAACGTAAGAAAGTATCTGTTGTCTGCCCTCTAGTGGGTGGGCTGGAGATGGGCTGGAGATGACAAAAATCAAGGGTTTAGTAGTGTAAAATTTGTTTTTAATGTGTGCTACTTCTAAAAATGTATTATCTACAGAAAATGTTTGAATTTCTACGAATGCCTTGAAGCAATTTATTTTTGCCATAACAGCACAAAAAGTAACTCATTTCCCGCCACTCCTGTGGGTTTCAATGTGTCTCGCGACGGTCTAATCTGCTGTTTCAGAGGTTTTTCCACCTTGATAAATTTTCAGGTCTAGGGGGAAGTACTGCTGCATATTAGTCTGTCTCAGCCCAATAGAAGACCTAAACAAGTGGCCAGGGTCTTTCTAATTCAAGGTGGTGATGTGACGGTGTCGGCGGAAGGAGGGGCTGGGAGGGGAGGCTGCCGAGCAGAGCCGCTACAGGGAAGATGGAGGACGTTGTGGGAGAGATGGAGCGGATCTCCAGCCCGCAGCAACACTACTGCTGAAACCAGGTGAGAAACCCCTCTTCCGTTTGGATGCCCGCAGACGACTCGTCTCAGAGAAACTCCGCCACAAACCGCGAAACACTTTGTCTTGCGGGTGTTTTGCTTGAGCTGAAGGAACACTGTGATGCCGATGTGTTTTTTTTTTGTATGTTGGTTCTGTTTGAGGAGTGGCCAGGGGAAATGTAACGACAGGTTGCCGTGAGAAATGCCGTGCTGTCTACCGGCGGTGAGGTAAAACGCTACACTTGCTAATGTGTACGAGGCTTTGTGCTGAGGGCTGAACCGTGACCGCCCACTTTGTTGACATAAAGGAAGCGGCCCACAGAGGCCCTGTTGTCGGTCCTAACAGTGACCGCCGCACGGTAAACACTGGGGTCGATATTCATTCTGTTCTTTTTTCCTTAACATGCTGTTTCCTGGTTGCGGGGGGGGGCTGTGTTGCGTTGCGTAGCGTATCAACTGGTTCCCAAAGCTGTACGGGCTGACAGATATATAGGCCCGTTCAGCTTTAATTAGGCAGCCTCCCAACCCAGTATGATGCTGATACCAAATTGAGACGCATGTACTGACACCAAGTCTGCTCGTGTGGCCTGGCTGTTGTTTGCAGACCTGCTGGTTAGTTTCTGTACAAAGGAGAAAAAAGAAAAAAGTGAGCATCATGGTGTGTGTGAGGTGGATGCTGTCTCTACTGCAGCGGGACCTGTCTTCTTTTCTCCAACCACAAGCAACCTCAATCTTGGGATGAACCCCCCTCCCATCCCATTATTTCCTCCATAAACATATCTAAGTATTTTTTTTTTTGTAGAAGCAGTTTTACTGAAGCACATTTTTTGCTATTGGCTTTGGCCATAAGAAAACGAGCCATGTTTTGAATCGCCCTTTATTTGTTCAACAGCAAATTAGACTGCCATGTTTCATATTTTTATTAATGTTTGCTTCAGATCAGGATTTAGTTTAGCGATGCCATACTGTATTTCACATTGACCAATATTTCTCCTCACTCTTCTCTCATACCGGCATAATTTTCTCATGTAAACATGCATCTGTTGTTGCAATAGTGCTGATGAAGTGAGGGAAAACAGAGCTGCATTGCTGCTACCATAAAACTATAGTTATGAACTTTATTTGTATATCACCTTTCATACACAAATGCAGTGCAAAGTACTTTATATTAAAGGGAGGGGGGGGATTAAAATAGTTAAAAGGAGAAATAGGAAAATAAAAGTCAAGTGCAATTATGAAAATAGAAGAAAACATAAAATTCAGCATTTTGAAGTGTAAAGAGTGCTAATTTAAAGCTTGCATGAAAAGTTATGTTTTAAGCAGTTGTTTGTCCATCGTATGAGATTTGCTGGGTCTGATCCAGAGTGACACCCCCCTCCCCCTCCGAAATGAAACCTTGCACAAGTGTCCATTGATTCTACAACAAAGTTGTCAGGCTATAAATTGTCATTTATCAAGTAGTTTTCCTTACAATACTTTCCTTGTTTCGAGGCAAAACAACACACGCCAACTAAATGGGGACACACCGCCAGGGAAATTTTGGCACACTGGCCCGGTGAGTCTGACAAATCTGACCTGATGAATGAATGAAGGCCACCAAATTGCCCAGGGCTCCTCAGATCTGCTACCCTGCCAAAAATCACGCATCTTTGTTGGTTGAGCTAGTCGGAATGGAAATAGTCTGTTTTGCATTTATAGTGGAGCTTTGTGCAAACATCTGAATTTCTACCCGAGCAGACTTTCCCTACACAACCCCTAAGCTGCATCACTGTGATTCTACATGGGATGGCATTGTTTTGATGACAAGAGGCAACTCGGTTATGCGAGAGCTTACAGCATTTCCCTACTGGGCTCTGTTGCCGCAGCATTGTTGGGACGTGTCCATGTACTGATAACCTGAATAGTTTGCATGGACTTTGATATCTAGGCTACTCCCTTCATTAATCTGTGTGTGTGTGAGAAGAGAGCGTGGCATCCAGATGGCATGTGTTTTGCTGTGCAAGGCATTCGCTGATGTTTGCAGCTATATCAGTAGGATTCCACACCTCACAGTCTCTCAATACAATTTGTTGAATAAAATGCATTAGGGCCTTCCAACAATTTATGCAGAGAGTGTTATCCATTGGGCAATATGAAGCCCTTTGAGATTGTAACTGTGATTAAGGACTATACAAATAAATGTGATTTTATTCAGAAGACTGATATTCAAACATAAGGCTTTGGCTTTGCACAGTGATCATCAGCCCTGGTCTTGGAAAGCTTAAAGCAACTTTTTGGACATTAAAATAACAATAAATAAATAGGATATACTATACATTATCAATCTGTCTGTGTGTGCATGCCTAAATCCCCCTGTTTGCCTGAAATTGGCTTTTCAACGATGTTACATTTTGGGGCGTATACCATTTGTTGTGGGCGTCTTGTATGGCCGTGGCCATGGTAAGCTGGGTTATGGCTATCAAGGTGAGACTTGTGGCCACAGAACGGGGAAGTCAGAGCAACAATGATAATGGAGGAAAGCAATAAGAATAGAACAACAGCAAAGCTAAATGTTCAAAAACATGGTGAACATCAGCACTGCTTTTGTTATTGCAGAACGGCTGTGTTCACTGTCTGCTTGCTGTTGTGCCAGTGATGCCGCTTGCCTCAGCCTAACAGTACACTTCCTGTCTCAAAGACAAAAGTTGCATATTGTAGCTTTGAGGTCACAGGAGTTTGCTCAGAGCCATATACTGTATGCTACACCACATCCAACATAGTATTGCCTAAACAAACACCTTACCTAGTAGACATTCAACATGGTGTGATTTTCAACAATAACAGGAGATACCTTCCCTGAGTTAGGAATGATTTGTAACATACCCTATGTTTGGTTTCATCCCATTTCATGTATCTGTCTCTGGTTGTTTCTGTCTTTGTCATTGGACATTGGCTTTTTATGACTTGCAATCAGCTGCCTGCTCAGACAGAAGAAGCCTTAAAACAAGATGCTGGGAGTTGTGCAAAAGGAAGCCATTTCCCATTGGCAAATTGCATCTCCATTTGTCTGGGAAAGTCTCTACCAGCGAGGGGCAGATTACAGGGATGCGATCAGAAATGGCCTCCAGAGCAGACGATCAACAGAGTCTGAATTTCCCCAGAGAGGACAGCCAATCCCCTGACCTCCTTAGTCGGGGCTGTACATGCTGAGGGGGTGTGTGATGTCTCGGTAGTTATCACTGTGCCCTCACAGCCAGAAGGTAGCAGTTATGATTCCCGGTCCTTTCTACGTGGACTTTACGTGTTGTTCTCCTGGTTTCCTCCCACAGCCAGGTGGATTGGAGCGTCTAAATTGTCCGTAGGTATGAACGGGAGTGTCTGTCTATCTGTGTTAGCCCTGTGATGGACTGGAGAGCTGGCTAGGGTGTCTCCCTGCCTTCCGCTCAGTGCATGCTGGGATAGGCTCCAGCACCCCCACCATCCTGAGAAGGAATAAATGAATGTCTGTGCTGAAGGCTGTGCAGGGAGCAATGCTGGCTTGCTTGTGTGTTTGTAGAAGTGAAAATGGAGGGATGGATTAAGCTCACATTTATACGCATGGTTTTACAAGTGATCAGAAAACTCAACGAGTGAAAAAGCGCATGTGTTATTGCTAAGATGAAACATACATACACACAGTCATCCATCTATACCTCCATCAGTGTCCTGCGGGTTAAATATCTCCAGAAGTTGAATTGAGCGTGTACTATGTTTTTTTTAAGCATATACCATGTAACCATGTGCCAGAGAGGTCCAAGAGTATTTTCATTCCAACCAATCACAGCAGTTGATTAGTTCCCACTCTCCGGTTGAAGGTGTGCTTCTGCTGTAGTGTTTGGTTGGAATGAAAACCTGCAGACTCTTGGGTTCCAATTATTATCAGACCCACTACTATTATTGCTCGAATCCAAAACCATCTTGGCCCGCTCTCCACTAATGTATCACAAAAACTGTAGGAATTTTCCACTCTAATCTGTCTGGACAAATATGTTCAGGCAGTCGTGCTTTCTTGGACCTCCACGGCACACGGCTCCCCATCCTTGATATAAGCTCTAGCCTTTCTTGAACTTTCCATGAACTTTGCCTGAGTAATGCAACAAATTTCAAAGTATAATCTTCAGATTGGAAACTGCATGTCTACAGACTTTGTTCAGTACTTTGGATAGGTACAATGATGTTCATGACGTGCTTGTCTTGCATCATGTAATGAGGTAAACATGAGGTAATGAGGTCATCACGGATGATAACTCAAAGAAAACATTTATTACAGCGACTGCCTGGGTTCAGTTCACAAATGTGTTTTTTGTTGATCGTTAACAATTAATCATTGCATTGTGATATATTGCCTCTTCACTAGTTGTTTCTGTCGGAGCTCTACTATTATTTGCTAGCTTACCCATGTTTGTTGTGAAAATGTGACTTTAATATCACAGGCCACCATAAGCTGTGCCAGGTACCTGTTGATGCTGTGTCTTAGTTGCTTACAGAAGGTCTAAAAATGACTTAAGACCCTTTTAATGAATGCAATTCCTCTCTCTCAGAACTTCCTACCCAGAGTTGGACTTGTTACTCAAAAAAAGTAATATGTTGCTCATTATCGGATACTCGTTAAGTAAAAATATGACTTATTACTCCCTTGGAGCAATACTTTGTTACACTACTCGTTGACTATTATGTTACACCCATGTGTGTTTACTTGCACCAAAGCATGGACTCAGAATATACTTTTTTTTTTAACATGCATAGTTGAATAATTCCACACTCTCATATGCCAAGTTGCTGCTCTTTCAAAGTCAGTCGCAGCACAATGTCCTCGTCTTGCTGGATCATTCACATATGCATTCAAAGTATGTACGAAACCGTAGCCGTTGTTTCCAGTCTTTCAACCATTAAGGCATTCAACAATTCTTCAATCTTTGAAAGTTTCCGTCAAGACAGTTTTAGCGCCAACAGACCAGTTTTTAGATTTCACCAGAAGCTTGTTGATGTCTTCTCTCTTATTCCTATTATTAACGGAACATCAGGCTCCATGTAAACCCAGCCATTACTTTCTTTGACTCGGAATATTCATATTTTCAATGCTTGATTTTAGAAATGGAATTGCTGTGAGTCAGAATGGTAAAACACTTTTCTTTAATCTCCCTGTTGGAGGGCTGGATAAGTTGATTGGCTTTTCAGTTCATTATCAATGTGGTATTGGAACATCAGACGTTTAACTCCACTGACTCATCAGGCAAGCAGCAACCTTTTTGAAGTAAATTTAAAGTAATCTTTTTCATCCTTTTTTTTTTTTTACGAGTTAAACATCTAATATAGTGAAACACCCATTTGCTCTAATTGTGCAATAATTTGTCACCACAGCCATCTCAACTTTTTTAGTGCTCAGTGTCACCTGGTCAATAATCGGCATTGTTTGCATTACTGTTAGAGCGTCAGCTTGATTGTATGGACTATCCTTCTTCTCAGTTACATGCACTGCTTGGCCCCCCACAGCTCCAAGTCAGATTTCAGTGGTTTGAAAAATGGAGGGTAGACTTTTTAAAAATGACTGTGGGGGAAAATGAGACGCCTCAGCTCTATTTTGTGTTTTCTATGGCCTCATGTTTTATTAATTCACAGGACAGCAGCGAGGGGCGATATCAAGGAATTTTTAGTTTCCAGAAAATACTTGTTTCTATTACTTAAGAATGTTACTGAATGGAGCTACAGCCACACCACAACAATCTTCAGCTATCTCTTTTTCTAGCCTGGTGGTTATATATTTCTCCATTATTTGCGTAAAGCCAATTCTCTGTTGGACCTCCATGATTGTGCCAGATGTTTTGGAGAGTTGTGCAAAGTGCAAAGCCTTTAAAGGTATTGTTTGTTTTTTTATCCTCAGGCTGAGGCCTGTCTGGTCTACATTGTGTTTGTGTGGTAGTAGCAGCTGGCAGACTGGTTGCTAACTACTTGTGCTGATTTTTTTTCTTTCCCTAATCCCTTCTGTCTTTTCTGTGGTCATGCTGTTGTTCTCTGTCACCATCGCTTGTGGTCGCTCGCTTCAATAATCATGTTGCATTGCTATTAATCTGAATTTCCTATTCTACTCTCTACAGTAGACTGGTTGTTGTCAGCTGGGGAATGTAGTCCTTTTCTACCATTTCTCTGTGGCAGATATCCCAGTCTGCGGTAGGGACTGCTCACAAGCCTCTATCAGCATCCAAATGGATTTTGCTGTGTTTTGTGGAGGGGGCGTTTGATTGGTTAACTTTACACTCAATTATTTACTTACCTGATTCTACTTTGTTTAACTAATGCAAGAGGAAGTTCACTTATTTTTGCACCTGCACTAATTCTTTAAAGTATTTTAATTTTACTACATGCATATACTCTCCTCTTAAAAACATATAAAATTGGTCAATATAGATCCTTTATTTCAGTTAAGAAAAGGGTAATTTTGATTAAAGATTCTCTCAAACTCAAAATCTCTTTAATTGCACAAGGGGTTCATAAACATTCAAGCATGACTGCTACTATGAAACCAAAACCCTTAATATATATAAAATAATATATTTTTTATTCGTTATTGTTATTTTTATTATTTCCATTGTAGTTTTGTTTCTTTGTTTCTTGGTGTTACTCTATGTCTGGCTGCTGTAACACACAAATTTCCCCCCGGGGATTAATAAAGTACCTACCTAATTTCATCCCTTAAATGTTGTCCCCATTACATCAACATTACTTACAAAATAGCTTTAAAAAATAAGCGTTGGATAAGTGTGGATCTACTCATGGGTGGATTTGTGAAGCACTGGTAATAAAGAGATGTTTTGATGCCTTTTGTTTATGTATTACAGGGTAAAAATGGCAAACAGACACATCCATCCATTAAATGACCACGATTACCTTAAAATTTACAAAATTTGACAAGGTTCACTTTTTTCATGGGTAGTGATTACAACTACTTAATACTGGTTTTAAAAATAAAGGGCATTTCTAATTAGAACATGGTCAGTATGGAAAATGTCAAACCCTTAATTGGCCCCCAATTAGTCTGTAAATATACTCAATTTGTCAATTCTGGTACCTTGCATAGCCATGCATTTTCGTACAAGAAAAATTCCTCAAAATACATGAAAACAATTCAAACTATATATAATTTTGTAATATTTATTTGCAATACTTTGATTTCCTTTTAATGACCACACATTATACTGCTTACCAACATGCCCACACGCAGCTTCAGTCCTACACAGAAATATCAGAAATGGAGACACCACAATAACCCTGCAGGCATGAAAGCATAAGAACAGTACAGTAATTGCAATGAAAAATCAAATGGAAAAAAAACAAACATTGTTTCCCTTCACTCCAGGCTTCAGAAATACTGCACCACATTCCCCATACGTCTGAATATGCTAGGAACAAAAATTCAGCTGTGCCCACATCGATGACTATGGGTGTTGACCCACACAATCGGATAATGAATAATATCGCTTAATGAAGCCATTCCATGTGACATTTCCTACTTTCAGAAAAGGTAATAGATAAGAAGCAGCTTATTTGTATGTGTTTATGTATATAGACCTCCAAGGTATAGCAATAATTTCTTATCTGAATTCTCTGTTGTTTTATCCTTGAGGGTTAGGGATACAATAGGCTTCTGATTCTTCGTGATTTCAATATCCATATTTGCTGCCCCAATAACACCCTGGGTCTAAAATTCTTAGATTTAATTGAGTCTTTTAATCTTGTACAATTTCTTATAGGTCCAACCCACAAACAAGGTCATACACTTGATCTTTTTATGGCCTTACTCTGGACAATCTTGAAACTGACCGTCTTTCCTTCAGGCCTGCATTTACCAACTATGTAATATATATAATTGCAAGAAACCCTTGTGAACCCTTTGGAATTTCCTGCATTCCTGCATAAATGGCTCCTAAAATATGGTCTGATCTCCATCTAAGTCATAACAACAGATAAGCACAATGTGATTTAACAAGAAAAAACTTTTATATGTAGAAGTACATTTTATATAATGCAGAGTTAGCAACAGAGGCCACAAAAGGGGCGTTGCAACTTCACACAATAGGTACCTCTAAAGGAAGCAGAGGAGGGTTGTTTATCATTGAAGCACAACTATTACATTTGAAATCTGATCGGCTCTAACTCGGATAGGGAGTCTAGCCAAAACGATTTCATTCTAACTCGAGTGCAAGCTGCAGGCAACAGAAAGTAATTGTGATGCATTCCACATTCAATGAGCAGTAGATGCAGGCGAGCCGTGTGGGAGCTCGTCATCTGAAGCTGTACAGATATGTTTGCTTATAAGTGTTTGAAATCTGTGGGAGGGGGATGTGTTTTGTGATCAGACCTTAACCATGAGTCCACTTTGTTGACATGGTACATTACAGCAAATTAAAGCAAGTAAGTTTGTACCATACAGCATATAGTGATAAATACAGCACATTTTGAGATGGCAAACACTGTTTATCTCTGAAATTAGCCAAATGTATTATCACTCATCACTTCTTAGCTTGAATAATGAACCCATATCTGACCAGCCTCCCATCTTTTTGGAAAATGTTTGCTTATCTGTGGGATACAAAAAGAGGATTGAACTTGAAAAGTCTAATAAACCAATATTATTCTGCCGTGCTTAGCATGACCAAAGCTCTAGCATTGTCATCCTTGTCACACCTAACGTTTTAGATGTTCGTACCTTCTTTGTTGTGGTTTACCATCCTGGGGAAAAAGAAAACTAAGCCAAAGTTTCTGAAATGGGATGTCGGGCACACATAGATACCTACAGAGAAGCTAACAAAGGTGAAAGTACTTAATTACACTGAGATCTACTTTGTAGAATGAACTGTAGTGTTCGCTAGTTTGAATAATTAATACATTTACAATTTCCGCATTTAGCAGATGCTTATTCGGGGTGACGCACAATTAGTGCAGCAGAATAAGTGAACATTCGTCAAACATCAGCAGGATAGGAAGTGTGTGTTTGTGTGCTGGGGGAATGGGTTGTATGTGTGTTGTTTAGGGTCGAATTAGGGGTGGGCGATATGACGTCAAATCAATATCACGATTATTTAAAACTTTTACCTCGATTACGATTAATGAACGATTATTTTATACAGGGTGTTTTATTTTGAAAATTGACCGGATGCTCTATGCCGTTCCTGTGTCTGACTTCCTGCCCAGCTTGACACATTTGCTCGCGGAAAAAAATAGACCAGACGCCGAAACAATCGCTGCAGAGCGTGAGCCGACCGCGGAGCTC
>CABFOQ010018646.1:49589-76343 GCA_900660455.1 Gephyroberyx darwinii | reverse complement strand
CTCGCCCTCCCCTGCTCCCTTGTCTGCAGAGGATGGGATCACTGATGAGGAGATCGCTATCACCGTGGAAACCAGGGGGGCACTGTTTCCCGAGGGTAAGGATCTACAACACACAGACTTGAAGGCGCACACGTACAACTATGCATAGATACATACATTGAAACGTATGTACACTCTTTTGTGTGGAACCGGTAGAGTGTATAGTGCCATACACTGTATTTGTGATCTGTGTGTGTGTGTTCCAGTGTCTGTGTTAAGAGACAGGGAGCTGGTCCGCCTCTCTCCTCCCAAAAGCTCTGCCTCCCAACTGTGTGACTCCGCCCCTTGCCAAGTCACCTCAACCGCTGAGCCAATCAGAGACAGCAGCACAGCCAGACCCATGCAACACACACACCTGCTCAGGACCACGCAGTCAGACGGAGCAGCAGACCCTGGGGTGGACTGTTACCACGACGATCATCACCAGGACGACCATCCTCATCATTTGGGCGTCAACGAGCGTCTGGAGAAGCTGCAGACATTCTATTGCTCAGAGAAAAACGGCATTTCTCCCAGGATGCTCCTGGAGGCCGACACACACACTACACACTCCTCGGACCGAGACCACCTGGGCACCATGGAGTCAGTCCAAACGTCACCCTCTGCCCCTCTGCCCCGCCTGCGTAACGTAGGGCTAAAGGACGGAGGGGGCAGGAAAATGACATGGGTAGGGCTGACTCGACCTGGACCACCAGGGCTCCTGGTGAACGGGTCCAAACCTCCCGCCTTCCCCTCCCAGAGACAACACACTCTGATCATCAAGAGCCTTAGGCAGGAGAGGGGAAAGAGAAGAGAGCAGTCGGGAGGAGGAGAGAGAGGGACGGCAGGAGGAGGGATGAGTGGAGCGAAGAGGAACTCTGTTCAGTTACGTTCATCTCTCCAGCGTCGGGTGGCAGACCTGAACCTCCCGCTGCTTCCTGCAGCCCTGCAGGGAAAAGCAGACAGGAAGAGCCAGCTACACAGCATGGACTACTGACACACAGACAGGAGGCAGGATACAGTGGCCTGCTTTGACTGACAGGGAGTCAGAGTAGGGGGGTGACAGTGGAGTGGCATGGAATACTGACAGGGTTGAGCCAGGGGAGGAGGGTGAACAGAGAGGGGAGATAGGACCAGGGTTAGTGAGGGGCTAACATAAGGTAATATGGCTGATATTGACACAAGAAGATAGGAAATATTGTCCTGTATTGACTACTGACATCAGAGAGAGGTGGGGCACAAAGGACAGATGCTGATAAAAGTGCAGCAACAAGGAGATATGGCTACACTGGCTATGGGCCATTGAGATAGGTTAGATTGATAGGTGCAGGATAGGGGTGCATGGCATGGAATAATGACACAAGAGTTAACAAAAAATAGAGAGCTAGGGGCCTTACTACTACTCTTAGACAGGGCAGGGGTACCCAGGACTATGCAGACATTTTAAGGGGCAGGGGTAAAGGGCAGCTATAAAATGTCACTGCAATGGTTTAAGAGGGATGACCAATCAAAGTATTGTACGAACCCTCAGGACAGCATACTGTGATTGTCTACTGTTACGGTTCCTTAGATACATCGCACACCCAAACGGACAACAAAACATATCATTTATATGATATAGTGCCAAAAAAATCAAACCTTGACTGAGAGCATGAGACATTGAAATGATGGGGAATCAGGGAACTTGGCCTTCACTAGTCGGCCTTTGGGATTTTTACTGTTTTACTGTTAATATGTCTGTTTATCTCCCCCGTCACATTGTGAAGTGCTGGATGCACCTCAAATGATGGCTCCATTTGCATTCACTGTTCTTAAATACATTTTGGTACTCACAATGTAACAGGCCCCATTTCATGTGTCCTGTGATTGTCAAGTTCACAAGTCATAAAAACAGGTGCATACCCAGGCTCCTCTTTGCTAAATTCGTCTGCTGGCCAGGTAGTTAGCTAACTACGCCAAAAACCATGGGTTTATTTATAGTTAAGTTAACTGAGATAGCTCTTTTCAAGCTACATCTAGTAGAGCTTTGTATTAGGGACTAGGACCAAAGGGGCTAAAGACAAGAGAGTGTCACCGTAACCTAAACTTGGAAACAAATCCTCCTAATCAGACTATTCACTTTTATTGCTAATGAATCAACCTACACCCACACCAAACAATCTTTTTTAGTTATTTCTTGCTTCTTTTTACTTATCTATTAACATTATTTGCACACAGCCAGTTCTCCAACGGACCTTCATAATGGTGCCAGTTGTGGCTGCTAGGAGATTTGTAAGATTTGTAATTGCAAAGCCTCTATACCCAAAGAACTCAGCCAAATACAATCTTGTCCCCAAATCTCTGACTAGTGCTCCTCTTCTGACAGCTGTCTCTCTCACTGTGCACTCATCTTTCCTCATTGCGCCATCCCCAGGTCATTAATAATGAGCTGAGCTGCAAAGAGGTAGAGGAATCTGGTTGCTGCTTCATGGCGCTCAGGGACCGCTGAATAATTCAGGGGCTGTAGTGGCACCTGATACTGTGTGTGTGTGTGTGTGTTCTGTGTGTGCCAAGTGAGGACAGATTGAGCCCATTGAGGTGTATACCCCCCTCCCTTACCTCTCCAGCTACTTAACAGTGATATGAACCAGTAAGCTCTGATACTGTATCAGACACACGCACACATTCACATAGCACAATACCAGTACACTAAACAAGAAAGACTGTGCGATAGTCAACCTGCCTGGTTAAGTAAGTTTAAAAACAGTTGTGGGGGTAGGGCTTAAAACCTTTTCATCCCAGAAACCAAATTTAGAAAACTTTTAAAACTTACTAGTGCTCATGCGGAGGACCCACCAGAAAAAAGCCTGCAACCTCGTTTGGATCCCAACCCATAGCTTAAAAAATGCTGGGGAAGGGGATTCTTACTGTTCCAATCTGTGTTGAAAAATGAGTAGGTTTGATTTTGAATGGTGTGTGTGTTATATGAGCAAATGGACAATAAGGTATGGAAAATAGATTAATTATGTATGTTCTGCATACAGATGTATCCATGGCTTTGACATTGCTTTTCCATGCACGCTACAGTGAGCATGCGTCCCACTGAGGAAGCATGTGTGTGTTATAGAACATCAAGAGGTCAAGTTTACTCCTGTAGCCCTTCATCACCAACATGTCTCCAAGGACTTTACAGGCCAAACTATCTCAGGACGATAGACAATTGAATTATGACACACACAGTAGCATAAATTTGAAGTGCTTGGTCGCCAATGGCATACTGTACTCATTCTCGCACTAAGTGGTGTTCTTACTCACTCTTGCAACAGTGCAATAGTAATTCATTGTTGCATGCAGTGAAAAGTAGGTATTTTTTTGTACAGTTACATCTATATCTTGTAGCGTATTCTTGGAGCAACACCTGAACTAAGGGAAACTTGAATGCTACCTCTTTCAACACGAAAGTCTTTCTCTTTCAGGCTTTCCTTGGTCTCTTTAGTCTAGTCACTGACCTCACCTCCTCTTTCAGAAGATAATGGATGGAAAGGGTGTCTTGAGTGAGTCTTGGTTTGTAGTAAATGCATACACTGGCATTGTGGGTCATATTTAGGACTGCAGAAGCTAAAAGAAGGTCTTTGTGGTTCAGTTACCTAGAAAGAGAAGATTAACAAGACTAACAAAGAAGACTAACAAATGTACCATCCCTACCCGTTTCAGCAGGTGGTCCAGGCCTTGCTAGAGTCTGCAGTGCTTCTGCTCCATCTGTCTTAGAGTGCTGTTAAGCAGCATATCACCCAGAGCCACCACGAGAGAAGAATGGAGACTGTTTCCTAGTACCAGTCATGGCTGCTGGGGTCATTAAGGGTTCAAGTGTCACAGGCACCAAGCGGTTCACGAGGGCTTGAAAGTATAAGAGAGTCTGGGCTGAATATCCAGGGAGGGAGCAATAATGGTATACTATCTGGATAAACTCTCTGGCCTCTTGACAGTAGATGTTGGAATCTCTTTTTCCTACATTTTCTGGGCCTCTTCTATTTATTCAGTAGGGATATCAGTAATATGTTTTACACAGGCTATTCCATTTGCAGAGACGTTTTTTTAATTTTTATGAACATGGTTTCTTCCATACCTCAGCTGGCTCAATCTAACCTGTCATTAATGGTGTTATTCTAACTCAGTGGCACGGACTAAGTCGGATCACAGGCCACTCAATGCTTTTAGTGGAGCCCAGAGTTGCTCCCTGAGGACAGGCCCAAAATGCTGAGAGGAATTCTACATTCAGCATCACTTTTTTACTGCGACATGTCTGTGTACCTGCTCTCTCCTCTGGTGTGCAGTAGAGTGAACCTTGACATTCTCACCTTTAACCTTTTCCTATTCAGGTCTTCCCTCGGTTCGAACTTGGTTCCATTCCTCCAGCTCTCGGTTACTAACACGGCAGAATGTAGGCTAGGCTGCATTAAAGTTTCAGCTGCTCGCTGTCGTGCCCCGCTAGCTTAAAGGCTATAGAGACTGCCAGTTGTGGTCATTGATTAGCCCGCCTGTGAGGTGGGAGTTAGTCATTCGTGGGTTCACCTGGGTGTGTTAGCATTAGTAGACACCAGACATGCCTGGACCTGAACTGCAACCGCTCCATCTGAGATGGATGTTCATTGTATTTAGGTTGAGCTAGTTAGCCATTAGAGAATGTCTTACAAAGGCTGGGTCAGGATCCAAATGAAGGTAGATTGAAACAGGGAGACTTAAACCTAAATTCTAAACGCCCTAAATTATCTGGAAAGAATGCATACTGTAACTATAGCTTGGTTACGTTAGATAGCCAGAGGCCTGTATGCTGGCTACAGGGTTAGTTGCCTGAAAACATCTTAATTTTTACTGATTAACTAATGAAATAAAATGCAAAATCAATTCTGTTTTGCAACCAAAAGAATTTTTAAATTGTTGCTGCCCTGTAAAAAAGCAGATGGAGATGCAGAGTCATGAAATGAGGAAGAAAGACAGAACAAACAATAAAGAGATGTGGGTGGAGAGGCAGTGATGAAGCGTCCAGACTGCACACAAGCATTTGCACATTGTGGATGCATGACTGTGTGTAACTTGCTAATCCCTGCGTTAATGACTGATGAGAGACATGTCCTTTCTGTTAGCTCCTCCACAGAACAGATGCAGGATTAAGAGCCGAGACAAAAGAACCAAACACAATACAGCTTTGAACCATTGCACCCCAAGCAGACATAAAGACCAGGGACGCCATAGAAGTTCTTGTATGATAAACCAGGACCTCATTTCCCCAAAATATTTTAAATGCTGTTGTTTGTTCATTTGCTTGTACGTAGTAGTGGGCACTTAGATAGTATGACCCTGATATTAGTTCTCTGATACTGGTGGCCACCGCGAAGCCATAGGGGTCAGAGGTGCAGTGGGTATGGAATGAAATGGATGGTGTTACCCTATTAGCACTTCAATAGTCTTGGGTGTCTCCGAAAATAATCGCCGTGCCCATCACAATGTTTGCGTGTGTGCCAGTGTGTGTGTGTTTCAGTCTGGGCAAGCCTGTGTTCCGGCGTGTCTGGTTTCTAATGCTGGTCATCCATAATTGAGCGTCACCTCGCAGGGGAGCGATCCAGGGTGGCGTGGTGGTTAACTCAGCCCCGCCATGACAGTGTGTGTATGAGTCACAGGGGTCAGCAGTGCACAAAACGTCCAGTGGCATCCAGGGCAGCAACTTGAGCCACACACTGTTTAATTGATGGCACCTCTGATTAACTGTCAGTTTAGGATCAACACCAGCTAATTCACTAAAAGATGCCCTGAACAGAGCGGTCGCTGTGTCACCTTAACCTCAACACACGGGAGCTTAACCCTCGCAGCAGGCTACCACACAAAAAGAGGTAAGGTTATCTGAAAAAAAAAGGAGCGCTATCTCAGTAAGCTTAGATTTCATCAAACATCTCAAAGTTTTGTCTTTCAGATTGTTATTTGTGAGGAGGACAAAGTGGTCTGAACACTGATCACAGAACAGCACTCCAGTACAGTACTCTGGAGGCATTGATAGGTAGGGGGCAGCTTTTTACTAACAAGTATAGCAACAAAATATCATTGCTAGTGAAACTATATTGCCTCAAAATTGCCTGTATCATGCATGGCCTCAAGAAGCTTGATCCATATTGTCTTTTATGCTGACATCTTGCTAAGACAACACCTGGTTAATGGTAATTCCAGACAATGATGGACGGGGAGGATCCTGGCATCCTCAGAGTACACTGGCTGGATGAATCAGTGCTTGATGAGGGTCATATTTCTGGATGAATGGGATTCTAACAACATAAGTGACTGTCATGATCTGCCGCCGGTTGTTTTGACAGGCAGTACTCAGCACTTGTAAACACACACACACACACACGCCCAAATTGAAGACAATAGAAGGCCTATCCAAGACAGATATACCAGGCAGATGGACTGAAATGGGCGATCATTTGAGGCAAACTTTCAAAACAATTTCACCTTTGAGGCTCACTGGCAAGAATTTTATTTGAAGAATTCTGATTGCACCCCATTTAAAAATACAGCCCCCCCCCACACACACACAGAGGCAACATTACCACCCAAAAGTCTGCCATATCACCATGGTCTTAAACAGCTGCTGTGAGCACAAAGATGGTAAAAACAAACACACACATGTGCTGCAAGACAAACTGGCTGGGCGAAGAGACAATCAATTACTCATGAAGTCTATGTAACAGAGAGCAGAGCTGCATGAGTCAGAGCGAAGGCACAGGTGTTAAGTTTAGCACATATAGACCATGTTGTTCAAACCACCAGACTTCAAAAGATATTTCAAAACATCTAATGGTGAAATACTGTAAATAACCCCCAGTGTTCCCCACATGGACAGATAAAATTGTTTTTTTTTTTTAGACTAAACCACTCTACTCTACTACAATGCATCCACCAACATAAAGACAGAAAATAGGCTACAAAATCCCTTGATCTACAGCTCCATCTGCTGGAGGCCTGGTGAAGTGCAGTTCTCTCTGTTATTGATGTGTGATAACCTTTTCGATCCCCATGGGGAAGTTCTCTTTGCACTTGCCCGCCCGGTGCTGGTCAGGTTTCAGTGTCTTGGTCAAGGGCAGTTCAGCAAGATGGATGCTTGCCAACACGTGGGCGCTCCGATTGAAGGATAGAAGGATAGCATAGTTGGTAAAGTTACAGTGAAACATGTAATTCTATAAAGGTGTAACGAATGTGCCATAACAGCTCAAAGCTGCTCTATGCTAGTCCCTGGTGGACGTTAGAGGAACTGCATGTTTTGCTCAACCCTGATCAATCAACTTGAGTAAGAACTGGTTCAAACCTTTGGCTGCTGGACAGAAGAGTGGTTAAACAAACCTTCTTTTATTTTGTTTCTGGACAGTCCTTTCTTTCACTGGTTAAACACAACATCATAATTAGCCATATGGAAGCCCGGGAGTCTGTCCCAGGGCAGAGTTATACAACACAGAATCACAGATTGAACGGTTTGGTTCATTGATCCAGTTTGATTAAGACAGTTGTTCTGTGGTGAGCGAAGGTGAGGATCACACTACAAAAAATGTCCATGAAATTCACGGCAAAGAGCTACAATGTTATTTTAATGATGATTTAGTGATCTGCATGAATTCACTGTCATTTTTCACTCGTTGCAAGACAATTCCTGAAAAAGTTAATTTGCAGTGAAACAGCTCAATTTTTCTCACCCAATTGGCAGATTTTCTTTTCTCAGTACAATCCCTTGCTACACTGAACATTTTTTGTAGTGCATCATTACCCCATGGCGGTGGTCTTCACACCCAGGGCCGGTCCCCTCTCTAACCCAACCCAAAAGACCAGAGGAACATCCCAATCAGCCGGTAGAGCATAGGGGGTGAGAAATCCCCACCATGCCACGCTAATGTTTATAGAGCAGACTCAAACATTCCTATTCAAGTTACGCATTCTTCAAAATAATGGATGTCAAGATGTGAGAGCTGCTCCCCAAACACGGTATGGGGCTAATGATCGCTATTGATTGGCATTTTCCCCTGGCCTACCAGTTCACCAGTCCCATCTAAGCCCCATGTCAAAGAGTCGAGAGGTCAGCCTACCTGATTACATTGCCACTCATAGTTCATGTTAAAAAATAAAATACAATGAAGAAATATATGTATTTACACAGATATCCATACATACAGAGTATACACACATACATTAAGAGACATGCATACATGGATCCGCACATACCCATACAGTGCATACACACACCACCGAAATCCTCCAGTTCACTTGAGCAAGAGCACTTGAGTTTTGGTGGCAAAATTTCAGTCACAGTTCCACATTTGTTGTCACATCACTACAAATTATCCCCGTAGTCTCCCAACTCACAGATGTGGGGCCTCATTTATAAAAAGGTCTCGGATCAAATTCAATAGTTACAATGTGCTTATGTGGAAATACACTACAAAGTGGTCATTTATAAACCTTGAACCTGACAAGGAAGTTCCCAGCCCCACAGAGGTTTTGCCTGGTTGCAGTGCAGAGGTATTGCAGGCTTGAGACAGGAGTGGGCAGCATGCATACCAAAACGCAGTCACCTTGTTGGGTATTATGGCAGTAAAGTTGGATCTTGAATTTTTACCCAATTGGCGATATCAGTGTCAAGATCTCCATTCCAACAAGGGAGTACTGCAGCGACACCAAATAGGGGTGCTCACTGTCTAATTGTTCAATATCCAAAGTTAAGTTGGTTTGCAAGAACAGGTAAATAAAATTGATGTATGCAACTTTTGCAACTGTACATTTGTAAAAATAATAAGCACAAGATCAAAGTACATTTTTGTGAATGAGGCCCCTTGTGTATCTCACATTTCTAACGCATCCTCATCACCTCACCTTTTGCCTGTAGCAATCGTAAAGAGATTGTTCACAGATATGCAAGAACAAGACATACCTATCAACCTCTTAATTCTTCCTATTAAAGTTCCTATTTGGACATTTTTATTTCAAAAGAGATTTTTTTTTTTTTAATCACATAGTTGTCTGGCTAACCTGGCAGTCCTACTATGCCCACCTGCTCCATATTATAACACGAGGTGATGAGGTGAGGAGTCCAGTAGAGCGTAACATCTATGCCTGAACCCAACTGGACTCCTCCATCTCTAGCCAGTAGATACAGCACAGCTGACGCAGAGGGAAACTCCTTACAAATGGACAGACCAGTCCTTTTTTCCACAGCAGGGCCATTGGGGACTTGTGAGGGCCGCAGATTACACTAAATTATACTTATTGCAAACTATGACCTGACTGACAAATTGTCTATGTTGGCAACAAGTAAAATCAAAATGAAGCTGACTGACATAAGGAAGCCCTGGCTCTCCTTATTTGACCCTGCAGTGAAAATCAGGTTGCTGAGACCAGATCAGATCTGCAGCCATCACCGTGGAAACAGTGTTTAACAATCACAAAAAGAACAGTGTTTAACGAACAGGAAAAAAAGAAAAACATGCAAAAGCAAGGAGAGCACAGGCATTTGACAGACAGTATAAAAGGTGTGATAAGTAATAACTGTGTGACACCAGGCGGTGTTGAAGCGTTTGCGGTGTCCGGTGCAACGGCTTGTTCCCTCAGAGTGTGTCCGCTCCGCTAACGGCTTTTGGACACACTCTTCATTCAAGCGCTGTGCAATTAAACCACACACACTTGCCCTGGCCATGGAAAACAAAAACAAATATGTATATAAAAAAACCACATACAAATAAAACAAGAACGAATCGGCATGATGACACGACACCTCAGAGGGTACGGCGAGCCTGGAGGTCAGTTAAAGTTGAAGATCAGTAGAGTTTAAAAGGTCAGAGGTTACCCTGGTCAATTCTGGCCCCGATCAGTATCTACCACTGTTAATTCATGACAACTGTCATCACAGGACAGAGGGTGTAAATAATAAATGGAAAATCATACAATGTTTTACAAGAGTAATCATCTTCATTTTTCTAAATAGTCAATATTTGTTTCGATTTGAAAAATAAAATGCCCCCAAACCCCTTAAATTATATGTATGTATATATATACATATACACACACATATACATATATATTTATAGCTAAATACTAGTTAGATATACAGTGGTGTTCTCCACCAACAAATCATCAGATCATAAAGACAGACTCAACCTTCAAACCCTGGACAAGTTGTGGTTGTGTGAGCCGGACCTGGCTGGGTCAAAGGCCAGGATTTAGAGGTTTGGTGAGGTTTGAAACAGCGCTACACGAGACCCATTCTGTTAGACTCAATTAAACTGAAATGGCGTTTCCCCAAGGCAATAATATACTGTACATTCATAATACTATGTGAGTGCAACTATGTGAATGTTTTTGTACTCATCTGTGTGTTTGTGTATGTGGCCACGTTTGTATTTGAAATATGTGCCACTAAATATAGTATCTGCATGAAAGCAGAATAATATGTGTGTGTGTGTGTGTGTGTGTGTATTTGCGTGGCTGGTCTGAGCTCCTGTCCTCACAAATGAAGCACATTTCCGTAGGAAACAAGCGCACCTCATTGGCTCAACCAATTTAGCCAATCACCAATGACGGAAGCCAGAACCCCTGGTCCCACTCCATGGCCAAGACCAGAGTTTGGATGGCTAGGAAGGTTCTTAGTTTTGGGGGGAGCAGAGTGTGTGTGTGTGTTTGTGTGCGTGTGTGTGTGTATTGGGGACAGTAGAGACGAGAGGGCCACAGTCCACTCCACTTGAAGTGTTCTCATGGATAGAGGGGAAGGGATGTGGTTTCCGTGGTGATGAGAGTGTCGGTTAGCCTCGGAGGGAGGAGCCTAAACCTCCGCTGCTTTCAAGCCGATTCGCTCCTCCTCCTGTCAGTCACTGTTTGACTTCTTCAGGGAGAAGGCGAAGATGTTGAAGTGGCTGCTGAGCTGATGCACCTAGCAAGGGAAAGAGGGAGAAAGAACATTATTTTCCACATTGTTCAGATGCATGTGCGTGCATTCGATAAAGAGTTTGTGTATCTACATCAGGGGTTCTTGAATTCTCAGGACCTAAATGAGAAATTGTTTCTCTCAACGTGGAACCCAGTCCCATCAAAATGCTTAATTAAGGGCAGCAACCCATTTGGGATGATGACCAATAGTGTATGAAAGGAAAAGGAATACTCTGCATGATAATAGAGTTAAAAGCAACTTTCACCCTGTACATTATCTCTACTGTTGTTTGAACCTGTCACATCTCCACTTTTGGATTAAAAGCTCAAGCCTCATCAACCATGGACCAATAAAAATGGAATTCAAAAATACATGGTCAACCTGAATAAAAATAGTTCTCTGAATTCCACATTTTGGAGATTTTATCTTTATCCATCAGAGGTGCTTTGCATTGTGAGTATGTGTGTGTGCGCTCTCACCACTGATACACCATAGTGTATGTGTGCCAGTATGACGACAGCCGTCCACAGGTACAACAGCAAAGTCTCGTTAGCAACCAACCCCGTCACAGCTAACAACACTACTGTTGCCATGGGCAACAATAGCCAGCTCAGCGCTTGGCAACGTGTGTTACTCATCTGACAAACAATCAGCTTACACTGCAAGAGAAACAAACGCGCAAACAACTTAAGACAACATAGAAATTACAACCAAGCTATTAAAAGAGATACAAGAGAGCAAGACAGAGTGACAGAGCGTGTGTGTGAGAGACTCACGGTGACATTGGCGAAGGCTGTCCCCACCATGAGGTAGAAGATCCTGGGCTGCAGCTGGAGGATGTTGGATGGAGAGAAGACCACCCAGATGGTGGAGAAGACAAAGAGCAGGACGGGAGAGAAGAAGGGCAGGAAAGCCTCGTACAGACTGCTGTGCTTCAGAGTGTTACCGCGGTGACCCCTGCAGAAGCGGAGAGGGTGAAGACAGCGTTCACAGCACTGTGTGAAAATACTATGATAAAAGCTTCTGAGTAAATGCCCAGCTTGGACACAAATGCAAACTTACTTCAGAACATTATAGAGGCTCATGGGTAAGGTCACACCGAAGGAACAAGCTGGAAATGACCGGACACAAGCTGTTAGAGGAGCATGACTGTATCCCTCAAGCACATTAACAAATTCATCTCTCACACAGAGTAGTCGCACACATACAAGTACCAATAACGGCTCATTCAAACAGACCAATCAGGTCACAGTGACCAACAGCAGGACAGAGTGACGAATCACGGCTCACCCAGAATCATAAAGGTGAAGAGGTCTCTGTAGAGGAAGTGCCACAGGATTGGGTTGTACCATGTTTCCACGCCAACCACAGCAGTGATGATGTACACAATGGAGATGGTCTGGCAAGAGATGGGACGCGACACAGCAGTTATCAGAAGACTGAGGGTTACTTGCAACATAAAGTTTCATGGCCTCTTGGATGGTAATCGTCCAGCTTTGTGTTTCAGCTTAGTTCACATCTTGTTCCATGTGACTGACACGCCACTGTGTGTGTGTGTGTGTGTCGTGGAAAATTGAACTTACACATCTATACATGTGCATATATGGACTACAGATGTACTGACTCTCCGTTGAGAATATACTGTTTCATGCTGTGTGAGTAGAATGGTCTCCTCTCTGTAACCTTTGGGCCATAACGTCACATGGCCAGAGGCCCTTGTCACCGTGGCTCCAGAAAGTCTGTTTATCTAAGGATGTTCTAGACGAGGACACAACATATGATACCTTCACGGTCCTTCTATCTCCTTTAGTGTCAAACTGTTCCAATGTCAGCACAATCTGTCGTCCTTCTGACGTCCTTGACTGGTACTTAAAGACCAGTGCAAACCCTCTTTTCTTTGAAGAAATGTAACAACAATCAGCAGCATCATCACCATTGTCATCATCCTATTTGTGGTCTGTTTGCTGCTCCCATTTCAGCTAATATCCTCACTGACTATATGACTGTCCTAACTCGCTTGCCACAGAACTAATCAAAAGGGTGCAGCAGCAAACCGCTACTCATCCGGTGATATTTGGTAATTCAGCATGTTAAAGGTCACACTTGGTTAAGGCCACTCACTCCATTATTCTAGGAGACGATGCTATAGATAAGGCAGAAATGACACCCTTGCAGTTAAAGACGACAACAGTTTCAGCACCATAGCGCTGTCCAGTTCTGTGGTCAAAATTTCCTTTATCCCACCAGAAACTTCTCCAAATGATTTTGGTCAACCTAATGTTTATATTGGCCATTATGTCGCTTGTATTTGGCAGGTTACTATACTGCCAAATGGAATTCTACCAAATTCTACCAAATTTGTGGTATTGATTTACTGACGTTAAAATGCTACATGTAACACCTTTAACTCCATGCTTTCTCACAGACACAGCCTCAGATGTACTTCACAATCAGACTCCCCACTATCAGAGGGATTTGCTCTACATAACAGCATAGAAACAAGAACAAGAACAAGCCTAATATTTCTTAACAAATCAACTCAACACACTGAATCATAGAGTGTGAAGAGGTGACAGCCCCTGTGTGTGTGTGTGTGTGTGTCCTTACCACTTGGCTGATATCGTACCCCCAGGGCAGGAACAGTATTCCAGTGTTGTATTTCTCCCAGTGGGACAGGATGAAGGAGAACAGCACCACCCACAGGATGTAGTAGAGCGTGACCACGACCACGCCACTCTCCCCACGTCCAAATATGGAGTAGACGGTGGCCACAAAGAACACGCAGGCCCAGCTATCCAGGCCATGGTCAAAAAGCTCTCCCAGTGGAGTGGAGGAGTTGGTGCGACGTGCCTGTTTACCATCTACACCATCTATAAAGGGGGGGGGACAGCATTTAGACATTTTGCCACTGCTCATTGAAACATTAGTCTATTGAAGACCAGTTATATACCATACAGTAAGGCTGCACAATGATAATACTGATAATGATACTGATAATACTGAGCACAGCTGACGCAGAGGGAAACTCCTTGCAAATGGACAGACTAGTCCTTTTTTCCACAGCTGAGAGAAATTATGATGAATGATGATAAGAAAAATTATGATGAATTATTGAATAATAATTGAATTAATTCAATAATTGAATAATTGAACTATGAATTATTAATTCTCTTGTCTCGGTTTCAGAAAGCAAATTTATTTTATTGCATTATTTATTTTCACTTTTTCCAGTACGGTATATTTTAAAGTAGCACCAGCTAGAAAGTCTTATTGTGGTCCTTATTAATTGCTGATCAATAATTAGTAATTAAGAGATGACAAGCTCTTTCATGATAGTGACAACATTTTATAAGTGTACTCCTTAGATTACCCGATATCTCTCCGCTATGTTGAAAATACCCGTGACCAGTTAAGCTTAAGTTACGATACCATTCAGTTTCACATTATTCTCATCGCGCAGAACAACGTAGTCATGCACGCCCCATCAGCTGATCGTCAACTGATCCAAACACACTCCAATCATGTTGTGACACTTCAACAAGGCGGCCTATTTGAGCAGTCAGCTCCTCATTCATCCCTGCGGTTCCTACCTGCTGCATGCCGTTGTACCGGTTGTTTTGCTTACACACTCCACAACCACAAGTTTTGAGGGAGTAGGCACTTTTACTTTGAAGTAGAAGGATCTCATCACAGACCTGCCAGTTTCAAACCAGAGTGTGCAACCTGATACTGAGAAAAATATCTTGCCTGCTGTGCCATTCAACTTTAACCTAATTTTCTCTATAGATGTATAATATAGTCCACACTGTTCTAGGGCAAAGGAATTACATGTCAAAGCTGAAAATGCTGACTAATACTAACTAAATACACCAAAGATCCAGAGTTTGTTTTTCAACTGAGTTGCAATTTGCTCTGATGTAGTCAATAATTTGACCAACACGTTTTATTAACCTAAGATCATGCAATGGCAGTGATCCATTCCACTGTTTTGCCACTCCAATACAAGCCGCAGAGAAACCCAAACAGCACAGACTTGACTTCGGCTGTCGAGTTGTCTACCATATGGATGCACTGTATGTTTATGTGTTAAGTTACCCCTCTCTGATCCAAGTTATGTCAAAGCTCCAGTGACACTCCATTACTTCTCTGCTGTAGATTTGTCTAAGAAGGACCAGAGGGAGGTAGTATGGCGTTCACTGTGTGCCAGCACCAAATACAGATAATTAAATACATTTGTTTGGAAAAAATAAACGGATACAAATAAATTATGTATTACAAATGATCACAAATCACAGCTGTAATTCTGTCTGTTCGTAATTTATTTTATTCACAACTTTATATCAATTCATTTGATGGGTATGGCAATTTTATTCAATTTAGGCACATATAAATTTGTTATATCTATGTTCCTGTAATATGTTTGAGGTTTCTCAATCAAAAAGCATCAGGAGGAAAGAGCAAGAGCAACTGAGTATAGGTCACAAAATGGTGTGGGTGGATTTGGTTTACTTTGGTGTCTAGTGTTGCGCAGTGCAGAGGACGTTTTTGCGCTTGAGTGAGTGACCAGACGGTTGTAACATGGCGGGAGCAGTACAGAGTAAAGACTGGACCCCACTGTGGATCCAAAAGACTCATAGCTGCATGGTGCACACTGTATGGATACATTTTTGTGTAAAACTTTCCCAGGGAAAAGATCTTGGCACTGGGAACACTGGGATATTGCATTGTACAGAATTCTACAATGCATGTTTATCTGCTACCTAGAAGTCATGGCAGCTTGGTAAAAATGTCTTTTTCCTTGTGCAGTGTCCTTCACAGGTCACTGGTGGCCGATTGGAATATGACCAAAGACTTGCAGTCAAAACCTCAACATCAACGATGATTAGCCAATGTTAGAGTCAGGTTGTCATTTTGCCTGGCCTGGTTAGCTCCGTCGGTAGAGCATGAGACTCATAATCGTTACACATAACCTGAAGAAGTATCTATCTATTATTGTACAAAGAGCGTAAAAGAGCAGTGTAAACTTTATCCCCTGAACCCCTGCAAAAGTGAAGGAAAAACACACACAACCACCCACCAAACCCGGCTTGCTCGAGCACTGTACTATAATGTACAACATGACATTGTGTAAACAGACGTAAAATGAAAACAATCCGGTTTGCAGGGGTCGGGACTCACCGAGCGTGTAGGCCAAGAAGTTGAAGAGCCCTGCGGCAAACCAAACCCAACTCGGCACATGTTCATGTCCTTTAGCTGAAACACACAATGTGCACACACAGAGTAACACGCATGTATGCACACATACACACAGTAAACAAAAACATTTTAAAGCAACAGATTAGCCTCCTAAATGTTCACTTTTCCTGACCAAATCTCCACAGGCATCATTAAAGTTTCATCTAATCTGAAAATGGAGGGAGTGTTTGCAACTTTGCTGGTAAATGTATTGTTGAGCAACCTACTTCCTAAATGAACCATAGGGTGTGTGGGTGTGTGCATGTGTGTGCATGTGTGTGTGAAACCGTAGGCCATCATAGGCAGTCATGTTTCAGAGCAGTGGACTTTGGCTTTCATGGACAAACTCACAAACATAGTGCGTGAGGCATTATGTTTGTGAGTTTCTCTCTCCCTCTTTCAGGCAGACTGGCACAATTTAAAAGGGGGAGAATTTATTAGCACAAACAATTTCCCCTCGTTAACTATAGATTATAGGGAAATTAAGAAACTGGCGGCTTAACACTCCCTTTAAAAAAAATAGCCTGCTGCACTCAAGACAAACAGACAAAAAAAACACACACAGGTAGTGCAGTGAACACACCAGAGGCATAGAAGTCAAAGTCGTAGAAGGCCAACATAAGGAAGTTCAAGACAAGGAACATGAAGCCTGTGAATGTGATGAGGTTTGGAGCCAACCATGTAGGTAGAACCTGGGCAAAATGAGAGGAGGTGGATAGAGACAAAAAAAAGACAGTGAATAAGAGAATTAGGAAGTTAATATCTTTCAAATAAAAACAGAACAGTTACCCTCCAAATGAATACAATGGCAGCAAAGAATTTCAGCTGCCATCATACACACACTGAGTCATACTGTGTCAAAATGTGTCATACACAGTTGTGTCTGATAATCTGTGTTGATTCTGCTAAATAAGTTGTATTCATAACTTGGATAAGTGAGTCATCTGGTCCCTTGTGAACAGCATGTTTAGGTACCGACGCATTTCTCTAGCCTTTGTATCAAGTCAAGTTTTTACATGACAGTACAGAGACAAAGAGAGAGGTGGCGGTGGCGAGTGAGTCTGTCTTGTTACAGTATCTCAGCAGACGGTTGGAAACCTCATTAATGATGTAGCTCTTCCTAGCATACACACAACAAACAGACAAGAAACACACACACAGTCAATAGAGGCGGCTGAACAATATTTCTCACCTTCACCACAGAGTTCCAGAACGGGTGCATGACGTAGACAGAAAGGGGGTTCGAGTCCACTGCGCTGTACTGCAAAGACACATATGCACACAGTTAAATCAGCTACATTTAGTTGGTTTAATACTAGAACAGCCAACCAAGGACACGGGATAGTGTTGCTAGACAATGTCCTCTCTTATGCGTACACATGCTTTTATTGTGAATTTATTTTTCACAGTTAATAATCATAGAATATTGGCATTTCGGCAACATGGCTGGGAAATCATTCAATATTACTGTTTAGCGGCTTTCAATAGAATCATATCATGTTGTCTACATTGGTGATAAAACACAAATACGAACTGAGATCTGAAACAAATTATTTGAACATTTCTGTTTTATCATGCTTTATATTACCATGCAGTTCAATGTGATGAACATGACTTTGATTAACATGTAAGCAGATATTGTTATATATCCTAGTATAATCACTAGACTGTCCACTGCAGTTGCATAGTCAAGATGTTCAAGAGAAGTGAGAAGTGCAATACAATAATTTTGTTCGTCAAATCAAGACTAATCATTGTGATTAATCATTGTGATCACAATAGCAGAAATAAATAAACAATCAGGATTACCATTTTAGCCACAATCACACAGCACTACTCACACACAAACCCAAATGTGCAAATAACGACACACACGCACGCACGTCATACACAAGCGCACAGAGACACACATTACTTTCACACTCAGGAAACTGGCACTGCAGACCTAGTGATCACAAGGGATGAGAAAGCAGGAAGAGAGATGTTAGAATGAAAGAAGAGCGAGAGAATCTGTGAATCTGGCCTGACCCATGTGCTTTCTGACTGCGTGCATGTATGTGTGTGTGCGCAGAAGGGAGGGGGACATTTGTGTAGGCTTGACATGCTTGCAAGCTTTAACTATACAACAGCCGTCTCACATAAAGCTACAATCCTTCCATTCACTGTCGTCCTCCACCCCTCTCCTCCAGCCACTGATGTTCAAGGCACGGTGGAGCCATCGCTTGGAACGCACATTAAAAGCAATTATTGCAAGAAGGCCTCTCATGATAAACAGCTCAAGGGAGTTGTTTCACACTGTAATTAAAGGAGGAGGTGGCAGAGAGGAACTGAATGAACTACGCTTGTGTCTTTTCCTCACAGCTCCTTAGTAATGTGATCAGGAATAGACAAGAAAGTGAAAAAGAAAAAATGTAGGAAAACAAGCGCCTTCATTAGAAATGAATGGGACTTGTGTGTACAAAAATGTTGTCTCATAGCCTTATATTAGCTCTTATTGACTTAGTGTGCTCCTAGAGTCACCTAGTCAGCAGAAACTGGTAGGGAATGCCAATGAATTTCATATGCCCTATGCAATTTAGGGATCAATGGACTACTAAAGCAACTACTGTAAGCAATGTACATAGTCCTAGATCAGAATATCATAATGATATATCACTTGTGTCAATTCTCTGTGCATTTCAAGGCATATTATGTGTACCACATTCAATCTATCTATCACTATCAATACATGTAGGGTATCCAAGTTGAATTGTGGCCCCTTGACTGGTATCAGCGTTGAATTGCCTTGTGAGGTCCTTGCCAATAGCTGGACCTATTTTCTATTTGTCTTTCATAGACAAGAGCACAGACTCCCTATCTGTGGTGACACACTGATGTAAATCTGTGTAGAGCTTGGACTGGACAACAGCAAAGTGTGTGTCTGATTAGTACTGATTTTATGAGGAAAGGGAGACAGTTTCTGCTTTAAAGCTGTTAGCACCATCATTTTAAGATCATTGGTGTGATTAAATGCAGACAAACGTTATGTGATTTCACAAAGTCAATCACCTACTTATTGCCAGTGTGGCATCACTGATTACAACTGGTTCCCATGTTGTGTGGTTTCTCCTCACCTAACCTTAACAGCAGCTACTTTTCTTGCTCTCCTGAGGTTATATCAGCTAACATTAACGAGCTGGCTAACTCAATAAAAATAGACAGAATGATCGGCAAAATGTGTGAGAGCACTATAGCCTTGGTGAACACTTGGCTAGAAAGAAACAGTCGCTAGCTAACAGTTAGCTTCTTTGCACCAGTGTCAAGCTTGACAGCACAAACAAGAAAACTTCCGGTTAAAATGTTCAAAATAAAATCCCCATTGATGAGCGTGTTTCAGAGTACTAAGAGTGTAAATAAAAATATAACATTTTAAGAAGGACTAGGCACTAATGGTTAGTCATAGTCCATTGACCACATAATGTCAGTTAAAGCCCCTATCCACAAACCTCCACTCTGCTGAAGTGTTCTTAAGCAAGACACTGAATCCCTACCAGCTCCAGAGGCGCTGATCTGTTGCTGACCCTGCGCTTTGACCTCTCTATGAAGAAGGTTAAGTGTAAACAGAAGTCTCGCCAAGAACCATAATTAATACGCTGCAAGATAATAAATGGCAATTAATAGCCAAATAGGCATATGCAGAGCTTGTCAACACTGTAATTTCAACTCGGGGACAATAAAGAGCCATCTAATCTAATCTAAAGACTCAAGCACAAAACTGGTTTTAAGTCACCTTAGACCATAGCAGCAAATTCTACGCTTTTATTTTGAAGGCAAAATCGACCAGCGTCCAGTATGTTTGTGATTATCTCTAACTTGACGCAGCTCTCCGCCAGGGAAGAACGCTGCGGATCGTGACAGCTAGCTGCTGCTGCTGCACACACGCTCTCGACTCAACAACAACTAGCCAGCAGGCTATCAATCATACCTTGTATTTGTCGAAGCCCGAGAGCTGCTCCTGCGTGACATATTCGTAAAGAGCCATGGTTGGTATGGTCTGGCTCTACGATTAGATAACTGAATGTGTTTCCTATGCAGTTCCAAATCCCCTCGGTTAGCTGCACAGTCGAAGCACCATCTAGCTTTAGCTGCTGTCGTTCACGCCGGGTGAGGTGATGTCGAAACATTTGGGCCACTCCTACGAACGCTAACACCCTGCGAACTGTAGCACGCTGGCGCCTCCTGTGGCGAGGATGACGACCAAGCATAAAAGTGCATGACAAATTCTGCAGCGTTACTCAAAATTATATGTGTGTTTTATGAAACGATGTTCGTGTTGTTAAAGTCAGTATAGTTTATAGTTGGCTTGGTGTAGCTTGTTTTTCTCTGCTCTATTGTAACAATTTATATGCTCCTGTTTTCAAGTGACGTGGCCTTAATCGCAAGCGGAAGTAGAGAGCTCTGTGCAGAGCAGCAGCGGAAACATCTGTCAGTCAAAGGGAAAACACCCAATTTAAGAAATAACGTAAGTATTAACGTCGGCTAAATGATTTCGTTATAGGTTTTGTGTTGTAATGTTGTTCAGACGTCGGATGTATGCTGTTTTGGTTTGTTTTGCCTTCAATTCGCGATTTAGCGAGTCTTACCAGCTAACTGCATTAGCTAGCTAGCTAATTTAGCCATCAACAGCGATATAGCAAGTATGTAACGCAAATGGCAGAAGGCTTCTGCAGTTTTCACATTGGCTAGTGTGACACATTTTTATCGATGCCGTTAGAAGCTATATATTTTTGTGCAATATTAGCTACTTGACAGCAATTGTTGACTCAACGAAAATCGGTACTTTCACAGGCTGATAGCCATTCACCTCATTACCTGACTGCAATCAGGTAACGTTAACGGGAGATTTTTCCCACCTGCCATGTAGCGCCATTGGACTTGAACTTGAATTCTTTAGCAATAATGGAAAGGTGATTGGTACAACGGTCAGAATGGGTTTCTTGCTCATACCTACAGAAACTACTACTAAATAAAGCTGTTTTGGCTAAGGACTATACATTCACTTAGCGCCCAGAAAGTCAGACCCCTCACTGAAAGTGCTCGAGATTGTGCATTTAAAAGGTAAAATGTGGTTCTCATATTCTTACAATTTAAACTGCCCACGATCATAGGCCTAACACCATAGTTGTTAAATTGGGCAGCTTCCCACTTGCTGTAATGTTTGTTCGTCCCTTGCAGAATGGTAACGGACGTGCAGCTGGCCATATTTGCCAACATGCTTGGCGTGTCACTGTTCCTACTGGTTGTGTTATATCACTACGTTGCTGTCAACAACCCCAAGAAGCAGGAGTAGAGTTCCCCACTATGCTCCAGTATGTGTGGAGAGGTGAGTGTAATCTCTGGTCGCTGGACACTGGTTTTCGTGATTGACTTAAAGCATGTCTTCTTAGGCAGTAAAGGTTGTCCAAAATGTGTCACCACTTGTATATTTTATGCAACTATTTCTAGTTCAGTGGTTGGTTCACAACCATGTGCCATCATGATCCAAGAGTATACAGGGTTTCATTCTAACCGTTCTGTTTTGGTTGTAATGGTAAATTCGGTCTTTGGATTCTTTTCTTTTGCTCAGACATCTCCATAAATGGTCAAGATCATCAACCTCTTTAACATGGTCTCTGTTTTCCCCCACAGGTGAGGACCGGTGCCACCACCCTAGAGACAACATTCCCCTCTTCCAAATGCCAGTCCTCTTTCCTAAAGATGAATTTCCAGCTTGCACATGAGTGTTTTTCTAATAAAATGTGTTAATGTAATTCACATTGATGTGTTTTGTAAATTCCTTAAGTATTGTATGCATGCATACTAGGTACATCCTTATTGGATTACATTGTGCAAATTGATTTTAAAAAAAACAATACAATAAAGTGACACCAGAAAGTTTATTTCAAGTTCAAGCACAGCATTATCATTATCCTATATTATATCTTGTCACGGTATCTCATTCATTTGGTAAAAAACAGTTTACTTGTCATTGTCAAGAGATTATTACATTAAGACACACAACAAAAAGCTTGCAAAACACTTTGCCTTACAGAAAACATAGTTTATAAAGGACCTGTTGCTATATTGGTGTGCTATTGAGCATAAAGCTCTACAAGGAATGTGACAGAGAAAGCAGGGGAATGCAATGCAACTTCTGATGCATACATACAATGTATGCATCGGCTCTTAGCACACTGGACTAAGGACAGGAAATACACAACTCATTCTTTTAAAAAGCTACAGTTTAAAAATGGGTAAACTGGGGAAAGGTGCTGCCATGCTTACTGGTATGAGTGAAGGTCAGCCTTCTGCCCTTAATAGTATGAGTGGCTGCCTGGAATAACAGGTACTAAACAGTGCAAAACAGTGTAGGTCAGTGCATTTAAGAAAGTTGGGGAGAAACAACGAGAGGACATCAAAATTACAAGAGCACAAATCAGGGGTACATCTTGGGTGGTCGCAGCTGAAAGGTTACAGGCTTGTGGCCAGTATGGCCCTATTCCAAGTCTCTGGATGGGCAAAGTGAATGTGTGCCTCTCCCCTATTGCAACAACTACTGCTGTGGTGTCGCTGAGCAAGGCACTTAACCCCCAACTGCCCCAGTGGAGCTGCTCAGTGCCTAACAGTAGAAGACTGGTTATACTGGGCAGCTGCATGAATGTAGCGCAGGGCGCTGCTGGGAAAAAAGCATGCATGCTCGGTATAAATAAAGGTTAAAAAAAATAACTTGTATTCTGCCCCTAGATTGGTATCTTGTGACGACACTGTCCTCTCCTTGTCTTCCTGTCAAGCTTGACCATCATTTCCTAGTTTTAAATGGTTTTGATCACGCTATGATTCTTCAGCCTCAGTAAGAGCCATGTGTGTACACTTGTCTCTGTTAGACGTGCGGTTCCTAGACCTCTCCACACGGGGTCGCTGTCTCACCCATTCACAGGCTCAGACAACGAGATCGCTGGACTTCCCTCAACCTTGGAAGATGACAAGATAACAGCGTGGTCAAGTTTTCGTCAGTCGATGTATTCCTGTTGAGTGCAGTCTGTGTTTAAGTTAATGCTGTTTTCAATTTGAGTGTGTGTATTCTTCTGTTTTCACCTGTTGCAGTTCTTCAGTCTCTGGTGCGGTTTCTATAATAGCATCTCCTTTATAGAGGAGACTCCTGTCTGTGCTCTTCATCAGTGCTTTAGAGGCCAGCTGTATGGGACCCTCTTTTCCTGATACACCTGCACAGTGAAAAGATAACAATCAGAGCTGTGGTTAGGTGCAGTTTACGATTAGGAAAAGGGATCCTTAACAACAATTAGATGGAGACAATTGGAAATTATTGAACAGAAGGGAAAAGACACACACACCATATACTGTAACACTTTTAACGCATCAATATTTTGGCTTCACCGCCTGCATCAGCATGTGGAAATGGGGGCAATGGGGGTAGTTTTACTCACTTTAAGATAAACTGGCTTATTAAAACAAAATGTAATGAGAAATTTCATGTGAAATCCATCTCATATTAGATGACTAATGTGACTAAAACTAACCTCACTGCCCCAGTACTTTTGCTACTGACTCTATCTTGAATGGTGGAATCGCTGTCTACCGGTCAGACAACTCTCTAGGCCAGACAGCGCTATCATCTCAGTAACTTGTGAGTGTGTGCACATGCCTGACAGTGACAGGCGTCTGCGGATGCCAGGTTTGAGGAGTTTCCAGACCCTCATGGTGGCCGACCCTTCCTTGATTCCAGGAGAATTGGGATTATTGCTAGAAGGGGAGTCATTAATAAATGTGGGAGGGGTTTCACTTGACCCCACCCTCCGGATGGGGATGCGGCTCATCCGAGGTTGCAGCTCACACCTGGGCAGGCAACAGAGGTTATAATATGTAATTCAGTTTAAGGATTATAAACAGTGTATGTCGGAGGCAATGCAGATAGGTAACATCATTTTCTTCCTCCCTGCACATTGTTCTCTACATCGATTTCATCCCATTTGCCAATCCCCATCCTGCAGACTATATTGCTCATCGAAATGTCCCTTGTGGAAATATGCTCCATAAAACATACATAAGCACACTCAAAACATTGGACTCACTTGCTGAACTCGATGGAGGAAAGGATGTGATCAGGCCCGGTTTTTCTAGAAGTCTGTGACAGATGGACAGACAGTGAGACTAAGAGAAGCAAAGTGTATATATACAGTATATGGAAAAAAACAAAAGGGTAATACATGAGCTGAAGTAGTGTGAGTGAGTCAGGTCAGCTAACCTCTGTGTGTGGCTCTGCAGGGTGATGAGTGAACGAAAGAGCGCGTCCCCCTCTCCCCCCTCGCCCAGCCCGCAAGGGGAAAGCCCTCCTGGACCCACACACTGAGCTGTGTCCACCCACCTGAAGGTCTGGGCAGCTGAGGCCTGTCAACCGGAGGGAAGAGAGGAGAAACAGTGGATGACAGATGAAAAACTCCTCATTCACAAAAACACCTCAGACGTATCGATGGCCGTACGACTACAGAAAATGTAAGTACGTGCCTAACATACCGTAGATTAAGTCAGTATACATCCTCTGCTGTGATATTGCAATTTCCTGAGCAGGGCTGTGATTACAGAGCTGTGGTACCTATGGTTCTGTATCTACAACAGATCCCTCCCTTCCTCTGATATACATCAGTGGCTTGACTGACTAGATTTCTCAGTAGTGTCTAAATGACAGACACACACACACACACACACACACACACAGAACGAGAGAGCCAATAGAGTAGAACACACATAGTAGTTTCTCCACAAAGGGATTGTTTTTATTCCAGAGGTTAAACAGAGAAGGGGTAAAAGACAGCAGCACACTCAAGGGTGATATTGGTAAAGATGATACAAACACATACATAGTCTGGTATAGAAGGTTAGCACCATGTTGAAGGAAACGGCACAATTCTCATGAGGAATATAATGCAGACAGACCTAGTGAGAATGTGAGTGTGCATTTGTTTCTGCCCAATGCTTTTTCTTGTCATTCTGAATGAAGTAACACGCTTTAGGACTGAAACAATCTGAAAACAGGACATCAAAGTTCACAGTGCGAAAGCAGACAGAAACGACACTCGATAGTTATTGAGACATTGGTTATGAAATGAAAGTTCATACTACATCCTCCGCACTACATTGTAGGCAGTGAGCAGAGGCTACGTGATAACTATCAACATCTTGATACGTAATCATTTATGTTGTGTTCCAAAATTGATTCATTTAACTGACATTAAATTTGATAGTCTTTTAGGCTTATAGACTCAAAATGGCCACTAAATTGTAAATGAACTTTCAGTCACAGCCCAACGTTGACTCCTTTTACTTCTTCATTGCCTCTTGTGAGGTTTCTCCAGTTCAAGGACAGAGGAGATGAAGAGGCAAGGGAGGGAAATCACCATCCAGTCGCTCTAGGAAAGAGAATGGCTGGAGATTCAAGCACCTACTGTTCACAAAAAAATAAGACCAGAGCAAGGCACACCATAGCTACACTGACGCACAGCACTGGAACAGACAATAGCAAGGAATGGCCGTTGAGAATGTGCTCACTCTTAAACTCTCTCACGAGCCAGATAAATCAGAATGCTACACTTATCCCAGAAATGATTGGGCTAGTTTATCTACTGGCCAGATAACCTTAAAATACCTCTGTGACATAAATTAATCTCAAATAGTAGGTCCTAAAACACCATTTCTGCTTGGGCCAATCAAGTCTCTACGAAGTATAGATCTGGAGACTACCATCAGGTAGAGACAAGACGCTAGAATCTCACATATGATTACATTCCACGGGTCTTACATGCAGTCCAGCTGAGACTCCATGAACATTAAGAGATACAGTTTCTCATCTTAACCATCTATAGCTTACTATCTACCTGCCATGACACACTTGGTTCAGAGATATTTCTAAAAATCCAACTTCAACACACCAAATATAGAAACACACAGATCTGTTTGAATAAATAATAAACATCAACAACATAATAAATGTGGAATTTGACAGCTTCTTCAGCTGTTAATTAAATGATAGTTGTGAGAAAAAGTGTGAAGCCTTTTGAATTACCTGTATTCCTAGATAAATGGCTCACACACACACACACACGTCTTTATTGAAGGTATTGGTCAAACGTTAACAACCAGTTACTAAATCTCATGGTTCACATAATTTTTCCAGTTTAGGCTGTTAATGTTTGAACAATTGTTCAATAAAAACATGTAGTAGTAAATCTTTTGTGTGTTATTTGTTAAATCACAGAGTGTTTATCCATTTTTATGTGACTTATAGGAAGATCAGACCATGATTTAGGAAACAGGAATGAAGGTAATTCAAGGGTTTCAAGGGTTGAAACTTTTTGTCACAACTGTAAGTGAAAAATACCTTATTTACACCACTGCGGGGTTCCTTCAATGTATTTACTTACTTTATTTAATGCCTAAAAAAGTAGGTTCATTATATAAATTAAATGTAAACTATAAACAATTATAAACACTCCAACAATGACTTGGTCAAACGACTCGAACACTGAAGCAAACTA
>CABFOQ010018646.1:21268-45518 GCA_900660455.1 Gephyroberyx darwinii | reverse complement strand
TCATTTGTGTGTAGATCAATAGGGTCAATAAACATCCGTTATATCACTAAATCAAAGTGCCTTGGTATCTTTTTTAGAGGAAATAATTGGATTTCGTTTCATATTAATATTTAGCTGACACTCTTATCCAGAGCAACTTAAAATGAATGAGCAGACGGGTTCAGTTTCTTGTTCACGGGCACTTAAACAGGACTGAATCTGGGGCTTGACTCTATGACTCTTCAGTTGTCGAACAGTTTCTCTAACCAGCGTAGTGGTTAGAGAAACCACTATTCTTTTGAAACCCAATTTTCAAAAGAATACAAAGCCGAACGTGCGTAATGCGGATGGATGAATCTGCATCATTTTAAAAACCTACATTTAAATACATCTTTGTGTGTGTGTGTGTGTATGCACTCACTTGTTGAAGCTCTTTGGCGGCGATGCCTTGCTGCCGCTGTGGTGTATTCGCGGTGGGATGTGTGTGCTCAGGCCCTTGGTGTTGCGGACGTGTTTGAGGATCCAGGCTCGAAGGTTGGTCAGGCAGCTATGCTCTGACAGCACCAGCCGTGGCCAGGGGTTACACTCTGCCATATCCAGGGCCGCGATGGCCACAGCACGCCCCACCTGAGAGAGACGCAGAATTCTCTTAAATTCAATCACATTCCTGACTAAATGAGAAGTAACACTTCTTACAATTACGATGCACTTGTGTGTTCCTACCTGTTCAAATATTTCTGGAGTGTATTTTGGGGGGAATGATGGAGGTGGAGGGGGTGTTGCCCGCCCGTTGTCGTGGCAGGCTGGTGGAATGGTGTTCACTGTTCTTCCTGTGTTGTAGTTGCACTCCAAAGTATAGCTGGGTGTGGAGCGACAACACAAGCAAGATTATAGGAATACAATTAATAACGGAGAGCGGGAGAAATAGAGAATACAAGAAGTTCAGTTAATTTCCAATTCAGTGCATGAATCGAGGCAACAATTCAAAACAGAAACAAAAATCATTACATCATCATTTTGGCTATTAGGTCATCAGGTGGTGATGGACTGAACATTATCTAATTTCCTAGTAAAACCTTTTTCCATTTTGTCACCCTACTACTTTTTATACTGCCCCAGGTAAAATGTGTTATGAACCTGGGGCCGAGCCAAACTACATGAACAACAGTGGGATAATCAATCATCTCTTAAATCTTGACAAGCTTACTTTTTGACTCTTCAAACCCAAAGGTGGGGAACATTTCCATAAGTCATTTTAATTGACTGGACTGAATGCGGACTGGCCTCAACCCTGGTGTGTATCTACTCGTCTCTGACCTGTGCAGCAACCCTATGGCCTTGTGAATGGCCACCCGTCCGCTGCCTTCTTTAGATTGGCCGTCCCTCTTGTCTCTTGCATACATGTTCTTCTCAGAGAAGTTACAGCCCAGGAAATCAAAATGGGCAGAGTTCACGGCAATCAGCCTTGGATACAGCATGTTCTCTACCTGCAGAGAGAGGAAGTATGGTGCACAGGAGCTAAGATATCAGTAGCAACAGTATCAGCAGCTGTGGTATAGAGAAAAACAAATATGCTATCAAGGATACCATTCAAATTCAATTTAATCAGCAAAGAACATGGGCTGGCAACAATTGTATGGTCCCTACTAAAATGGGGGAAAACAGATGCCAGAATCCTGAAATGCCATTCAAATGTAATTTGAGTGTTTTCCTGAAATTCCTGAAATATACTCAAACACAGCTAGTCAAAGTGTTTTTTCACCTGGAGGGAAATCCCCGGGAAAATGGGAAGCTTTAGTGATAATAAGTGGAACTTGTGTGAAGGGGGAATACATTAAATAATTTTTACCTGCTGGCTCTCATCAGGAAGGCTATTTCCATACATGAAGCATCCACGTTTGGAGGCGTGGCCATGCAAGTCCACATAATAGGCCACACCTCCCTCTTGGGGTAGAATTGGCTCCTCTTCCTCTTTCTGTGAGACTGACACCTCTACAGTAACTGGGGGATCTCTCTCTGAGGAGCATGATGAATTGCTCTGTTCCCCCTTCCCCATCTCTGTGGTGACCCAGACGTTCTCCTCCGTTACCATGGGAACCTCCGGATGGGCGGGATTTGTGTCCTTCTCTGTGTTCCGTTGGTTCAGACTGACTTCAAGGGCAGTGAGGGGAGAAGCTTGATGCTGATTGGTGGGCTTGGTGTTGAGGGGAATGGTGGGTGTGTGCGTGGGACCGTTTGCTTGAGTATTGGAGAGTGTGCCCTGCAGGCGGTTGTGTTTGTGGTGGTAGAGCAACAGTGTTTTGGCCGCATAGATGGAAGGGTGCAGCTCAGGGCTGGGGTTCAGGTACTGCCTGTTCAAGTTCACACCCCTGGAATCAGTCCTGCATAACAGAGAGAGATGTTAGACGATCACACTGACACCAAATCACACCGAATTGCAAGCCCTATCGCACATTTCCCCACTGTTATTTATAGTTTCAGACAGCAGTGAACACTCCTCAGAAGCAATGGAAGCGTTGTGGCACACAATGCGCACATTTGAAGTTGAATTTCTGGAGAGGTTTAGGGAAAGTTGGGATGCCTGGTTTACCAATTAGACTGCTTGGCTACAAATACCCATTGTAAAATACATGACTACTTATCAAGTGAAGACAAAATCTAGTATTACTGAGAAAAAAATTGTTGAACAACAGCCATGGACAAATAAGAACACACAAAAACAAGCAGTGCATCAGACATGTAATCTAATCTGCGTCTGGAGTATACTGATGCTAACTGATCCCAGAGCCAGCAAGATACTTACATTGTTGTTCTGAGGTTAGTGGATGTGTGTGCATGTGCTAGTCATACCTGTAGTGCCCACGGATCACCCCATCTGGGTTGAGCATGGGAATGAGCTTGAAGACAAACATGTTTCGAAGTGCATGAGCACGTGGGTCGTCTTTTCTCAAGATGAAGTTGAGGAAACCATTAAACACAAAGGATGAGGGAGTCTCCCCGGGGTGCACTCGACTGCTGAGGAAAAACACCTACAAACACACGCAGAGACACAAATGCTCGGGGTCAGCTTCACCGATGATATTACTCGATGATTCCACATCATTGTCTTGTGTTTGTGTGTTTGTATGCACTCAAATGATACCCTTTTGCCAGAGAAGCGGTGTGGTCGTGGCGTGGTGGTGTTGGGAAACAGCTTGGGCAGACGGGGCTCTCTCTCCTCCTGCATCCCCCTGCAGTTGGTCACAGTCAGCAGGTCCACCCTGTTACCATCCAGAGAGTGGCACAGCAGCTCCCTGTGGTAATACACGCTGTCTCGTGCGCTGGGAGAGAGGGCGGTTGGGGGTGGAGATTGGGCAGAGAGAAAGGGTGTGATGGAAGACAGGCGGGAAGAAAGTGAGAACGAGAGAGACAGACAAATACAAAAGGAAAGGAAGTGAGAAAGACAACCAAGTAACATTATTTCACGAACAAAATGGTACCAAACAACATGCATTTTTGTGTGTGTGTGTGTGTGTGTTGCACTCTACCTGCTGGGGCTGAGTTGAGCAGCGTTGGGGAAGCTCTGGTCCAGTTGCTGCAGCATTTCCTGGCTCTCACTGTAGGAGAAAGGGTAGCAGAAGGAGAAGTAGGTGGTCGCTCCTCGCACCTCCAACAGCCGGTGGGTGAACGACAGAATGAACTGGTTATCCACCATCTGGATAACAACGTGAGGAGAAACGATATGAAGACATACAAGGCTAAAAAATAATGTTCTCAAGCTTCAATATCAGTAATCAGTAATACAAATCAATCCAAATGTGGGTATAAAAATCCAAATAAGAGCCATTCTTATGAGTAATGAAATACACGGTTTCAAGTACATTTTTTGGCCCTGAAAGCAGCCTTCTGAAATTATATGTGCAATGTCAAATTTCTGTCCAGTGTTGGTAGGTTTCACCATATTGAAGTCATAAAAATATGTTTACAGCTCAAAAAAACGCGAATGTCAAATATCTCTTTAAATTGCTACACCTTCTGGAAATGATCCTGAAATAGGCCCAGGAACCAAACCAAAATCACCCCAACATCTAAAAAACAATCTACAAGAAACACTACCTTCGGTTTGTGACTTTGCATTTATGAAAGGTTATGTAGTAAAATGATCACATGACAGTGTATGTTTGTGTATATATTTGATTGTGTATCAACTCTCCCTCCCACAAATATCCCCCAAGTGTGTGTATACCTGAAAGGTGGGTCTGTCCCGGACCCTTTCCCAGCGACTTTTGCCAGGTAACGTGCGTACAAGGGGAGCCATGCCCTGGCTGTAGAGCTTACTCTGTTTGTTCATGTTCATCACATTGATCTTCAGCATCTTCCCGGGCACTGCACCACGTACACTGAAGTAAAACCATGATCTGACACACAAACACATGATGTGGGACACCATAAGTAATGGAGCTCCATGTACAAGCTGTGTGCAGCAACTAAACACACACCTATCTATGAGGCACTGTCACTCCCGCCATTTTCCCCATATGAATGACACAAAATGCTTACAAGCAAGGACGTAAAACGGCAACCTCAAGAAAAAAAGAGAGCGAGTTACCTGTTTCCATTCTCATGTTCTGTCCCAGAGCAATCTGGCTGTGTCCATACATTGAACTCATAGTCAGAGGTGAGGTTAGGCCCTGATGGGGCACTCCCAGCAGAGGGTGTGTCGGCAGAAGGGCAGGCGTTGCCCCTTTCCACTTTCTCCACGCGTGCCAGGTTCCCTGAGTCGAAGTTGGAGCTGAACACTACATTGCCAAACCGAGCCTCCATGATTCTGAGCTTTGGCTGACACAGACAGCTGACAGGGACAGCCTGTTATAGAAGCAGACAAACACATGTACATTTGGGCATTTAGCTGACACTCTTATTTAGAGCACCTTACAATGAGTGAGCGGATGGGGGTTCAGTGTCTTGCCCAAAGACACAAGACTGTTTATGGCTGTTGCAGACTGGAATGTATGACCTGTCAATCCTTCAACAGGAAAAAAAAAGTGCTTGCTGGCAGGCAGACAGACAGGCAAGCATGCACAAGCACACAAACAGACCTCTATCCTTGATCAATGATTGAGATTTATTGACATGTGAGGAGAACTCTGTCTGTCTGTTTCTGTCAACAAAGAGCTTTTCCTGTTGGGAAATGTCCATAGGTAAACAAGCCTAGAATTAACCTGAATGACCTCAAGATGTCGCTGTAATTCAGTTGTATTGACTTGCATTTTAAATCCAAATGCGACCAATGTAAAACCAAGGAAATCTTGACCACATAACATTTGGCAAGAAACGGAGCGTATACAAAATCGATATATGTGAAATTAAACATTCAAAAGTTTTATTTAATTGTTAAAAATCAACTTAGAAATGGACCACTCCAAATCCACAATTGGCCCCAATGCTCTGCGTGCCAGTGCTGCATCTAGCACACGCAGGCCAGATCAAACAAACCCAAACAACCCAACGAAGAGTCCTGTGTGGTACAGCATAAAGTCCTTCTATATTTCTAACACAATCATACTTTAGAGCAGTGGTCCTCAAACTCTGCTTTAGAGTGTCTACATTTCCACATATATCTGTTGTGTCAAGGAGGAATGCATCATATCAAAATCCGTTTTTGATCAGCCGATTCATGGCACACCGTTTGTGGTCAAGCTTTCAATGCAATGGGTTAATTGACAAATCAATACCAGTATGTATGCAGTGCCACCTTTTGGTCAAAAGGCACAGTACAAATGTGATGGATTTGTTCGTTCAGTGAGTTTGTAATACACTAATTCTGTATATTGGTCAGTGAGCATTTTACCTGTTTCTGTTTTTTATGAGAGAATTGAATGGACATGATAGCAAGTTAACAATGGCTGGGGAATTGGGCAGACCCTACTGAGTTTGAATTATTCCAAATCCATAGTGGTACACATATTTGACCAAATTTAACATTATTTGAGACTATTTGACATGATTTATCACTTCAAAAAGAAAAAAGGCCAAGGGTAAGTTAAGTTTACATCAAACTATCAGCTATTTGGCTTATTTCTATAAGGTTGTGATGTCTCCAATTGAATTATTTTAGACTGTAGCATATATGTGTTGTTTTGTGATGGTATTGATCTTCAATAGGGGGGCTGTTGGCTTTTTACAAAAGTGAATCAAATGAAATTCACTACTGTGGGTCAGCCAAATAATCAAAGTAGAAATCACACATTTCAACACATTATTGAATTTTAAAAATATATTTTGCTAACAACTATGTTGCGTTATCCTCAGGTCCCAAAGGGAGGAATGCTGGGATGCTAAGCTAAGTATAGCTAGAGTTTATTTTCTTTTTTTCTCTCCATTGCAGCCTCAAAACACATCAGAATCCACCTCAGCAAATAAATAAATGCATTATAGAGGAGCTTTTAGAAGCGAACTAGTCAATATTAGCGTTGGACCTAGTTAAAGGCAATTATATTACACCGAAAGGGGCGGGATCCGGGATCCCTAATTTGAACCGAAACATTATGTCACTCTTGAGTGGACAATTGGTCGCGTTCAGACTCAAGTTGCAAATCAAAACAAAGGAATAGCAGCGACATCTACAGGCCGTTCAGACTAACCCACAGTACCATAGTTTCCACCCAAATCACTTGCACAAACTCTAACAATTGTAACCAAACACCACAGTTTTTCTTGTGCCAGTATCTAACATTAGCTAGATTAACTACTTATACTATTAACCACTGTGGTTGGATGGCCATGGGACAGAAGTACTATTTACTGTTGTTTACCTAATCACAGAGCACTATGCACTAACAGTTAATTATGTTACACCTGCGTTTGACAACGAGACGTCGGCCCAGTTGTTTGACTTTTATGATCTGATAACACAAGCAATAATATCCATTATATGGCTGGCCAAACAATCTGACATTAAAGGGTTAGGGCAATTGTAGTACAGGCTATCAGCTAGCGTTACAATTGGTTCATGAAAAACGAGCAATGTGTTGATGACAGTTAATTCATTTAACGTTAACGTTAGCTAACAAACACTGCTTTGCTAACCCTAGTGGTCAATGTCATAACGCTATGCCATACATAGTAACGTTAAATTAGCAAACGTTATCGTTACTAGGCTAGCTATCAAGCTAGAAGCTGATGATCGAAACGACATAGAATTGAGCGAATACTCAGATTTCGTCGCTAGTTTTGTCACTAAACGTTAGCTGAACCAACGCCTTACAAATAAGACGACCAATAATCAATCTTACTGGGCTATTTTTGATCGATGTCCATTTTTTGTTTTCGCGTCCTTCTCGAGCCTCAAAGCACAGCTCTTTAACCCCAAACAAACCCACAGTGACGTTACGCCGTTCGCTGATTGGCTTCCATACGAACGTAACTGGCACCGTCTGAGCTACGCGCGCGCCATGTTTAGTGGAAACAAAAGGTGCAGATTCTCCTGCTTGAATGCCTATTACAAGGATTTAGCTTTATTTTGATGAGAGCGAAGAAGACGATGATGATCCCGAGTAAACGGAGCGGTTGAGTCTTGCCGCAATGCCTTTGTAAGTACCGTTGTTTTGCTTATTTGATGAGTTTGGGGAGATGAAGCGGGGGCGCAGGAATGGCTAGGGCCTCTTCAACTCAAAATCCTCGCCGAGCCTGAGCTAGCTTGCCTTAGCATGTCATGAATTGGCATCGGCAAACTTGCATATTATCGAGCTTTATATTAACGTAGCCAGTTGGCTTATTGACGAGAAACTGTGATACATTCAAAACAAACTGTGAAAGGAAAAGTTATTCCTGTGTAGCCAGTTACTGTTTAGTGAAGCATTAGCTAACATAGCTTCACAGCTATGTTAACCTATTTAGTTATCGGACTTAAAATACTCCGGGATTTCGCAGCCTTTTAACACGAACTTGCATATAAGTTAATGTTAAAAAATCTGCCTTTGAAGCAGTCTTCTGATCATATCAATGATGGGAAGGATGTATGAAGCTGGCACTGGTGACCCTGCTAAATTTAAGGCCAGCTGAGTTACTGTCTAATTAACTCATTACAAAACAATGTCTTTTGGGAGCACAATTTCATTTTAAGGTCACCCCCACCACACACACACACACACACACAGTTTTTGCTAGGTTTTGTTTGGGCGCTTGCTTGTTAGTCTGTATGCAATGTCATTATTGCATAATGACAATATAGTACACTTGCAATTCTCCCTTTTCAGTCCAATCACCAACCACGTTCCAGCAGCCCAGCAGATCCCGAAGCACTATGGGATCACTTCTCCTATCAGCTTGGCTCTGCCCAAGGAGGCTGACCTGGTCCTGACCCAGAAGTTGACTGAAACCCTGAAACCATATGGTGTGTTTGAGGAGGAGTTGGAGCTGCAGCGCAGGTATGGTGCACTGTGGTGGTGAAGTGTCCTTTCACTGCTAGTCAGCTTCCATATCGTCCTTCCTCATAATCATTCTTTTGAGTAATTCCAAAACTCACACTCGGTGGTTTTCAAGCAGCCAGTGTCCTGGGTGTTTGAATTGTTGAATCCTGTTACTGGTGTTACAGCAGCAAGAAGAACAATCATATCAATCGAACAAATTGTATCTGAGCTAAACTTGGAGGCCATCAAAACATCCTCAATGAATGGTTTAAATGGATGTGATACAGGTGGAAAAGACTGTGCTATCCTTTGTTTTGGAGTAATGATGTTACATATGTGCTTTACATTTTGTTTGCAGAATACTGGTGTTGGGTAAATTAAACACACTGGTTAAGGAGTGGATTAAAGAGATCAGTGAACTAAAGGTAGGAGCTTGTTTAGTTGAAGCTTTTTTTTTTTTTAATTTGCCTTGTTGCAAAAAGAATTGCCTATATGATCCCAAAAACGTGTGTGCGTGTGTGTGTGTGTGTGTGTGTGTGTGCGTGCGTGTGTGTGTGCGTGCGTGTGTGTAGAACTTACCTGCATCATTAATAGAATCTGTTGGAGGCAAGATCTTCACATTTGGCTCCTATCGTTTGGGCGTACACACAAAAGGTAATTAACAGTTTCTTACTTCACCTGAAAAGCCATATTTATTTTTTTCATGTAAAAATATTTTTGAATTATGCTATCAGCTTTCAATGCTGAGCTGCTGTAAGAATTTGAACATATTGGTTTAGAAACATACCTATATATTTGAATATACATTTTACACTGATATGAATCTCTGCTCTTCTGACAGGTGCTGATATTGATGCCCTCTGTGTATCACCGCGACATGTGGAGAGAACAGACTTCTTCACGTCCTTCTATGAGAAGCTGAAAGAGCAAGAGGAGGTGAAAGACCTGCGGGTGAGAAACATAAAAAAATCATTGCATACAAACCAGATGAGATTTTCTTGTCCAGTATAACTGATTGACTGTATTGTTGTTCACACTATCTCTAGGCTGTAGAAGAGGCATTTGTCCCTGTCATCAAATTATCCTTTGATGGAATTGAGGTACTGTGGAGATTGAAATAACAGTAAAAACTATAATGTCTTTGCTTTAAGTAAAACAAATTTGTGTTTTCTTACATAATAATAATCGTAATAATTATTTTTCTATTCCCTTTTATTAGATTGACATACTGTTCGCCCGGTTAGCGTTGCAAACCATTCCCGAAAATCTTGATCTTCGAGACGATGGTCTGCTGAAGAACTTGGACATCCGCTGCATAAGGAGTCTCAATGGTTAGCACTACCATCTGCTACTCTGAAGGCTCTAGTAGTCAGTTAGTTCTGTTTCTTTGATGTATTCATTTGTGTGTATTTGTGCTTTGCCTTCATGTTGTGACCATAATGCCTGTGATGAGTGGAGATATACTGTATATATCATTATTTATTTATTTACTTTTCTTTTAGGCTGCAGAGTCACAGATGAGATTCTCCACCTTGTGCCCAACATAGAGAACTTCAGGCTCACTTTGAGAACCATCAAGCTATGGGCTAAACGTGAGTTGAATCTGTTCATTCCTTTCCTACCTTTTATGAATAGGTAACATGGATACACAATCTTCTTTGGAAGATTGTTGTTGTTTTTTGTGCAGAACTATGCCATTTTACCTAGCTATCTGCATGATTGTAGTCAGTCAAGACTGTTGTGGGTAGTTGGAGGAATTATTGTGTCCCTGTCCTCTCACAAAATCAACCTAATAACATGTAAACATGGCCCAAACAAACCTAAAATGGGCTTACTTGGAGCAAAAAGAAACCTGTGTCATTGCATTTTTTTTCCACCAGGGCTCATGTTTTATCAGCGGCTCATGTTGCCATGGTGACTTTGTTTGGCTTGCTCACATTAGCTACCTGGCAACCGCACTCCCATCAGTGTTTTAGGGGGAGAAACAAAAGCCACAGTTTTACATCATTTGCAAGCGAAACATTGAAGTAGTAGTAATACTAATAATAACGATAACATAATATAATAATATATGGCAGTGGACTATAGCATATTATAGCAGGCCTATGTCAAAGGTGGATCGGATTCTACACTAGGGGTATTGATGTATATATATTTTTTTGGACCCTCCATCTAGGCCACAACATTTACTCTAACATCTTGGGCTTCCTGGGTGGGGTATCGTGGGCCATGCTGGTAGCCAGGACTTGCCAGCTCTACCCCAACGCTGTAGCTTCAACCCTGGTGCACAAATTCTTCTTGGTCTTTTCCAAGTGGTGAGTGGTCCCAATATTGTTAGTCTCACTGTCACATGGAAAAGAATTAACTAGGCTCATGGAAAGCAGCTGAGACACTGAAATCCAGTGCAGTAGTTAAGATCACTACAATCAACCAAGACTGGTTTCAAAAATTAATGTTTATTAGATTGTAATTCCATGTGGCAAAGATAATATGAGTGCTAAGATGCTTTCACAAAATTCCAGCCTGAACATGTAATTGCTTGTGATTGTTTTGTAAAGGAAAGAGGAAGTAAGTAAACTGACATTCTTGACATGTTATTTGTGTTGCAGGGAATGGCCAAACCCTGTTCTGCTGAAGCAGCCAGAGGACTGCAATCTCAACCTTCCAGTTTGGGACCCCAGGGTAATGAGAAACAGAAACTAGCAGTACTATGATGATAGTAATGATAGTTCCCAATGTTAGTAACAATGGTTCAATAATGGTGACAATATTTTGTTGGCTAAACAAAGCTGACAAAAGTGTAAAATTGCCTTTTCCGCATCATTGTCCTTCAAATGACTGCAATACTGTAAATGAATGTAAGTGAAGTATAGATAGTGTTGATAAAAGAAAATACAAACTTGTGAATATTGTTTTAAAACCAGGGATGTGCATAAAACTTTCCAGAAAATAACTCAACAGCAATTAGTAAAATGCAAGTTGTAAGGTAACACGCTTCATTTATTTTTTTGGCTAAACACAGTATCATGTCAGTTTAGTTTGTTTTTGATAATGCCTAAGCGTCAGATTTGCTTGCTTGCATGCATAGGTAACCTTGCAAGCTGACCATGATGTATTCCTTTGTATTTGCAGGTTACCCCAAGTGACCGTTACCACCTGATGCCAATCATTACCCCAGCATACCCCCAGCAGAACTCCACCTACAACGTGTCTGCCTCCACTCGAGCCGTAATGGTGGACGAGTTTAAACAGGGTCTGTTGTCAGCTGATAACCACCAATGGCTCACAGCTCATGCCCCATTTCATGATTGGGGCCAATTAACTTTACAATGATAAAGTTGATTTAATGCAACTTAAAAAAGTCCTGTTTCTTATAATGCTTCTTATAATGCAAAATCATTTATAGACGTTCCAATTTCAGTTATTGTGCTGTAGTTTGGGATTAATTGACAGTGATTAGACCTGAACCACGATAAACTCAAAACTACCAGGGTATCTATTCTGTAAATGAAGTTTGGATTTTGTTCCACTCAGTTAAACAAACTTTCCCTTCATCCTTCACAGGCCTTGCCATCACCGACGAAATATTGCAGAATAAAGCAGAGTGGTCCAAACTATTTGAAGCACCAAACTTCTTTCAGAAATACAAGTATGTATTAAGCTGCTTATCCTGTTGGACACACATGGTGAGATTCAGATATTTCAATAAAGATTTCCATTTCCAAAATACACACACACATGCACACTACTTTCCAGCATATGTAATTTTTTTCTCTCAGTTTATTTGGTTTCTACTTATTCAGCTTGAAGTTTTTAATATACACCTCAGTCTTCCTGATAAAACTCAAAAGCTTTCTTGCTGAAGCACCCTCCTTGATTCTCAAAGGATCGTTAATGCTTATATAATGTTAACATTAAGCAGTGCCTGAAGCCCATTATCATTCCAATACCTTAACTGTGCCTCGAATGTAAGCACAGCTTTATATTTGATGTTTTGTATTTTTCATAATAAAAGGTAGGTAGGTACTTGGTTGTAATAATTCCTATTAAATATTAAAGTTCCCTGGTTTCCCCTGTACCTTATCTTGTATCCAATTCAAAATAAAATGATTTAGTTCACAATTTGCACTATGTATTTCTTGTTAGTCTGATTTTATAGACTTCCTTTCCTTTGTTTGTCATAACTGTATTTATACATTTTCTATCATAGCCCAATAAATCAGTATTTGAGTTTATTTGGTAATTCTCATTCACAGTAAGCAGCTTCAATTAGGCCTTTGGACATTGCATGCTTAAAATGGTTATTGGACTCTAAATTTAATTCTTCTACATTTCAGAATGTAATTTATTTGGGCTCCTTATTTGTAAACTGAGCATGTGTTTTACCTAACTTGATGAGTAATTTGGTTGTACAAATTTGGACTGCTTCACTTAAATTGCTAACTGGATGCCAGTTTTTAATTGAATCTTCAGACTTTTTATACTTGAATATTAGTAATTCAGACCGAAGCATGTTGTTCAACGAACCAAAGAGAAAGTGGATAGTCTGTTCCACCATTGCTTGGCGTTGGATTTTTTTTTTTGCCTTAGGAGTTTTGTTTTAAGTTTTGAGCTCTTAACACATCTTGCTTCAATAGCTGGCTCCTGAACAGTCTTTGAGAGCTGCCTGGAGCTTCTGTCTTTTCCATTGGATAAATTGTATCGTGTTATTTGAATAAATCTGTTGTGTGTCCCGGGCTCAGTATTTTTTATTTTTCAAATGTGGCCTGAAAATCCACACCCCTTTTTTTCTGATTGACGTAATTCTTCAGTGATTGGAAGGTCTGCAGAGGCAATATGCTTTGATTTGGCTGATGATCTGATTAAAAGCTTACGAGAAAGTAGAAAGTACATCAGAGAGCGAGCAGTTGTGTTACAGCTTGTGATGTTAATTCTTTGAATTGTTTTTCTGGAGTCTTCGCATTCATTACACAAATGCATTGAGTCTATACAGTAATCACTGTACAGATGTACTGTACAGACACTTTGAAGCAATCAATGTAGCTTTTGTCTTTTAGCGTTGTTAGATTCATACCGTTGAGGCTTTGTAATGGACTTAAAGAAACTGCAGGTTAGTGAGCATCAACTGTAAAATATGACTCAGACTCCCAGCTCCCTGTGTACAGTAATATTATTGTTGTGTAGCTTGGCCTGCTTTGACGACTGAGCAGAAATGCATTCACAACTATTTCCATAGGTAAAGCCAGAGTGTGTGTGATTGATGTAGTGAGGCTCCTGCTTGTGTATAACAGTGTAGTGCTCTGACCCCTGCTGTTGGATAGTGTTCTCTGCTAGGTTTTAGTCTGGGTGGGGACCCGGGTCCCCTGGCCTTCCTGGAGTGTTGGTTGTCTGCACTCTTTGTCTTCAGGGTGTAATGGCATTGTTCTGTCTCTTATGTTCCAAGGCATTATATTGTGTTGCTAGCAAGCGCGCCAACAGAGAAGCAGCACCTCGAATGGTGAGTACCCACAACAAATAAAATAAAAATAAGTAAGCAGCAGTAGCCGAGTGTGAGTGAAACTGGAACGAATGAAGACGTCTTTGTAGATAATCTCATATCTTTGGGTGAGACTGCTTCTTATTTGTGGCCACGCTGCTCTTAGAGCGAGAAAACAGCTTAATATTTTATTTCCAACTGTTTATCAGTGCATTCCTCTGGGTAAAAATTATGTTTTGTCTGTTCCATCAGGGTTGGCCTAGTAGAGTCGAAGATCAGAATCCTGGTGGGGAATCTAGAGAAAAATGAGTTCATTACTCTGGCCCATGTCAATCCGCAGTCCTTCCCTGGCCCCAAGGAAGGCAACGAAAAGTGAGGACACGTGACTTAATGGTCATATTTTAATCATGGTGGTGATCTTTCTCTTGAGCATCAGCTCTTAGGCTTTTGAGTCACATAACTCATTTCACTCAATTCATTTTTGTTTTGTCCATTCCTGCTTTTATTGTTCTCGTTACACTTCATATTTACTGTCATTGGATAAAAGTATGTGAATTCTTGACTTGCAGGAAAATGTCTGTTTACATGAGTAAATTGAACTTTCTATCTTGCCTTTCTAGAGAGGAGTTGAGCACAATGTGGGTGATAGGAATTGTCTTCAAGAAGATGGAGGGGTCTGAAAACCTGAACGTAGACCTGACCTTTGACATCCAGTCTTTTACTGACACTGGTGAGCAGGCTTTGTTTTAAATTGAGTAGAGTAGTTGCACACTGGCGTTAAGGGGAGCAATGGTGGTGTGTGAATAGATTGTGAATCACAACACTGTCTTCCTCCACCTCTCTTAATTTTTTCTTTGTATGGGTGCAGTCTACAGACAGGCGATAAGCAGCAAGATGTTTGAGCAGGAGATGAAGATATCAGCCATGCATGTGAAGAGAAAACAGCTCCATCAGCTGCTGCCTAATGTGAAACGCAGAAAGGTTTGTTGTTTGTTCCTTCTACATGTTACCTCCTTAATCTATCCATATTGTATTGATCCACAGGGATCAATAAATAGTTTGAGTAATAGTTGTTTGAGTTACCTGTACTGTTCCTGACCCTTGTTTTCTGCAGCATTCCACAGAGGGGCTTCGCCAGATGAATGACAGCAGTCTTGACCTATCCATTGACAGCGACAACAGTATGTCTGTTCCCTCCCCTACGGCCATGCCCTCTTCCACTCCAAATAAGGGTGCCATACTGGGTCCCCCTCCCAGCCCTATTGGGTAAGTCCCATACTTGTCTTGTAACATGCAGAGGTAGCCACAAATGTACTGCTTGCTGCACTGCTGCTGTACATTTAATCAGGAATTGTTTGGAACATTCTGCTGTAGGTACAAAGTGTGGAAACTTCATTAGTGGCTACCATTGTTTGACAAGATAAAATATGTAAAGTGTTTTAAGAAAGCCTTAAAATGTGACAGTAAGAAGGGTTTTTGAGTTGTGTACTGAATGTTCTTCACTGTATGTTTATAAACTTTAAGCTAATTGCATAGTTTAATTTGTTGACTTTGTTGTTTTTTTCTTTAACCACCACTAGGGCCAGTTCTGGATCTGCCACAGTCTCCCATCCAGATGCCCAGGCCAAGACAGAGGCCACAGGAGAAGTGGAGGGAGTCAAGCCCACACTGAACCGCCAGCGCTCCATCACTGCTCCAGTGCAATCTAGCCTGACCCCCCCTCCCAACATGGGCCCACCAGCCGCCAAGAGACCAGGCTCTCCCCAGTCAGAGACGCCAACCAAGAAGTTCAAAGACGATAAGGTACAGGAAACTAGGCCTGAAGTTCTGTAATGTCAAGAAGAAAATTTCTTCTGTATTTTGCTTTGGATTTATCTCTTATCTCTGCCCTGCCCTATTTTATGGCTCACTACAGGAGTCAGCCCCAGAGACAAACACCACAGTCATTGAAGGGTCCACCACAGGGATACCACCTAGCAAGAGCCCCCCTCCCATCATGGGCCCACCAGCCACCAAGAGACCAGGCTCTCCCCAGTCGGAGACACCAGCCAAGAAGCTCAAAGCTGATAAGGTACAGGAAACTAGGCTTGAAGTAGTTCTGTGATGCTTAGTCTATGAGACAATTTGCTCTGTATATATCTCCTGTCAAACTCAGCCCTGTCATCATAACAGTAAGATGTTGATCATTTAAAAACAGAGGACTGGTGAGAAACTTTGTACCTATATGATCTATTTTATATTTCGCTACAGGAGTCTGCCTCAGATACAGATACATCTCCTAAAAACCTGGACAGAATAGTAGTTGAATTATATTTCAATATGTGGAAAAACATGAGAAGAGCATCTTATGTTCAACTATTAGAAACCATTGTCAAAAATAGTTTTCTCAATAGGTTTTTTTGCCCCGGTCTGCTGTCAAATTATTCTTGGTTACAATAGAAAATGTATGTCCATGTTGAGTTATTGTCCCGATAGAACATAATTATTTTCTTGTTCATGTCCTTGTAGGATCCATTGACTGAGCCAAAAGAGGAGGATGAGAGCATGACGATCGAGGCAGAGGTAAAGAAGCTGTCACTCTTTGGGTGGTGTCATTTAAAAATACTGTAGATTAGTTCTGTGAATGTGGTTATGATCATGTGTTTTAATGTGGATCTATTTTTTTTTTTTTTTAACAGGTAACTGAGAAGATGCCTTCAAGTCAAGATGAAGTGAAGAATGGGGCGCAAATTAAGGTATTGTTGATATCTGATAGCACATTATGGATTACATTGTTTAAATTGTATTAGGTTGTACCAAACATTTGTGATTCTGTCCTTTCTCACTTGACACTGAAGCAGGTGCTCTTAAACTTGTCAGCTTGCAGTTGAGTAAATTAAGTCTTGCTATGGAACTGAATCCTTACTAAAACATTCTTGTCAGGTGAGAGCCCACCTGAAATGGGCCTGTGACCCGTCTGGTGCCCTGATCCATAGTAGAAATAGAAGCCTAACTGATCTCACTGTCTGTCCTTGCCCTCTCAGAGATTGTCCACTGCCGATCTGTCTGATGTGCCCCTCCTCCCAACCAACCCCATTCCTGTTGTGAAGAACTCCATCAAGCTTCGTCTCAGCAGGTAGAAGCACAATGGAAACTTGTCTCAGCTCCCCCTACCTCCTCTTTTCTCCTTCCTCCTAGTCTCCCCTCATTCTATGACAGACATCCTTGCATATGTGTATCCAGATTCATGGATGGCCTGTTGCAAGGCAGACTGATGGACACATGAACAGAGAGCTGGATGGATGTCTTATCTCTCCCATGGATGTTCAGTTAGTATGTGGAACACAGCAGTCACCACAAGAGGGCAATGAAGCTCTTCTGCTGGTCTCTTCCCAAGCAGCCTCCTCAACCACAGTTGAGCAATGGGTAGAAGTTACCCAAATACACTGTTCAAAGACTAATTCACTTATCCCCAGTCTGACCTCACCTACCACATGGTAGATGAAAACATAAAACTGGCGCTAGATTCGAGTTAAAGGAGCATCTTTATTTTCAGTGATCCCTTCCTTTGCAAATGGTTGGCTCTTCAAGGAAAGGAGACTGATGATGCCCATATGTTGTCATATGACATGAGAATACCCTGTGTGAATTTGTGTTTTTTGAATACTCGTGTTTTTCCTTCCATTGAGATCATTCGGAGACCAGATAATGATGGCAAGGTTCTGCTTAATAATGTTGTGCTTTCTTTGTGAGAGTGATCTACAATGATGTGCATTATAAAAATGTGATTGAGGAAAAAAAGGCTTTACTGGGATGTTTATGTTGCTTGTGTTGGGTAACTTTCCTGAAAGCGCTATAACCAGAAGATAATGTTTTGTCCATGGACCTCTGACTCTCTGCACAATGTTGCGTTTAGGTAATTTACTGTCTTTGATTAACAATAATTCATGACAGGAAAAAAACAAACATCTCTAGTTATTCAATATTAATTGTTTCTTTGGCCTTTTTGGATGAAGGGGACGATAACGAGTATGTTCAAGCTTTGGGTGCATCAAAAATCGCACCCAGTCTAACACCAATAATGGAACAAGCTCAGGTTTGAGAACACAACTGACCAAAATGCTGCTCACTTCTGTGGGGACAAAATAGCACAGGCTCTAGTGCCAGACGGTAAGATGGACCATATGCATTAAAGTACCTGCTAGTTTTACATCATACAGTCCTCCAGACCTGTACTACAGTGTTTTGAATAGCATCATAAGAGGAAGGAAGATGAGTAGTTAGTGAGCAAGCTAGGGTTCTTCATATCTAGTTGTGAAATTTCTTGCCAGTGTCAAGCATCTTCAACTTAGTTTCATATTTTCACACGGTTTGGGTAGATGTTTGGCTTTGTAATAGTTTTTTCATTAAATACAACATTTCTGACACCCAGTGATCTAGCAAACCAGTCGCGAAAGCCTCAGCCAGGGTACAGACATTTTTGATGCACCTGGCCTATTACAGGTTTCTTATCAACAGGAAGACCCTAATCATAGTCACATAAATGCTATGTCAAATGGTTGCTGGGTGCTGGCAGAAGAAGGGGAATTAGAGAGTAGAGGTGACCATTGTACAGTAACTTTGTGTCTTGTCTTGTACAATAAAAAAAGAGAATTAAAAAAGAATACTTTTGTCTGGAATATAAAACTTGAGCTTTAGCCTTGGATTTTTGAATGTGGCATTAAAGATGTGATTTGAATTACAAAAGAAATGTGATATCGATTTTGTGATCAAACCCATTTCTTTTCTTTCATTCTTTTGGTTGCCTGGTCACAACAGAATTGGAACTGAATGACTATTGAGCAGGTTGAGACTTTAGTTTGGTTTAGTAACACAAGCATACTTTTGTTCACTATATTGAAAGCCTAAAGGTGTACACAATTTTCACTTCTCAATATTTTGTTGATGTATCTCAACATTTTTGGCGTTGTCTGAAATGTTTGTGCTAATGTGGAAAATGTTAAAATGAAGCCAAGCTAAGACCACTCATGGTGCGTAAATCTAACTGTATAGATCACTTTTTCAATGAAGCATTCTCTAGTTCTTAGGATGCTCATTTTCAGTTTGACGTTTTCTTAGGCTTATTTGTAAGGACGAAGTATTGTACTTTTTTCACAAATAAAGGTCTACAATATTGCAAAGAAATGTGCTAAGCATCTTCATTCTTCAAAAAAAGGACATTTCACCATGTATTAAAGTTGCCTATTTCCATACAACGGAGCAGCGGAGTTGTTCAAAATCATTTGAAATAAAAGCCAGATGAAATCTTTGAAATATGTATCATCAGCTGGAGGGATTTCTTTCAGAGGAGACACCCAGATATACAGCTCAGGGAGCAGACTGATAACTTGGCCTAGTTAAAGGTTTTCTGTTGTTTGCATCCCAATCCGGTCAAAATTTCCCAAGACGTAGCTTGTAACAGCTTGTATGTTGTTGCTAAGGAACAGTCTTTCCTGTGCCCCAGTAGGTGGTCTCTTTATGAATATCATTACGGATCCCTATTCGGGGAAGGCAAGACACCTTTATCCCTCCCAGACCAGGTTTATCGCTGTTTTCGCTCTTAAATATGGTAAGAAGGATGTTTATCTTTATATCTCTGTAAGCTCTGACTTTAGACCCATATATATTTACTATAAAATGTAATCGTGACACTGGAGCTTCCAAGTAATTGCCGAGATAGAGGAGAAACTGTACAGGGAGATCAGATGCTGGGATCAGATGAACTTGGGATTGGCCACTAGATTTGTTTTTGCCTATGCCACTGTTGCTACAGCCATTGTACTGGCCTGATGTCCACATCAAAAGTAAGCTTATGTTCTCAAATAGCAGTCATGGCACACTTACATTCCTCTCATTAATCACGGACAACATTAGGACTTCATCCAGAGGTACATCCATGGGAGGTCCAGTCTAGGGTACGTAGCTCCCCTAGAGTTGCGGCCCCTCTTACCCCAGAAGAGTGCACTCTGTGTGGTGCGGTGGCTCAGGGCATGGCCCCCTGTCTTCCTGCTGGGCCTCCATCTGCTATGGAGGTGGTTAGGTCCCCCGATTGATGGTAAGACAATGAGTTTATGACATGTGTCCCCATGAGTGACAGAGGGTCGTCCCAACCAGGCCTCCTGACTACCACAAACCTCACAGTTGTAGTCGGCAGCATGCCAAGGCTAATGGGAGGAGTGATCCTCCTGCTGTGGAATGGGACTTGTAGTTTACAGCTGGCTGGTAATTCAGGACAAGAAGGAAATCTCTCTGGCTTCTGTCTAATGGTCTTCTGTCTTTTGGTAGAGGACCAGTGCCGGTAAGCAAGCCTTATGTGGCTTTGTGTGAACCAGCGCAATTACCACGGTAAAAGCATGTGCTCAGGGAGTATATGGCAACCTGGTGTGCAGGCATACAATCACATCAAATGGACAGGCATCCATACAAAGTAGCCTTGAAAACCTCTGATAGGTACAAGTGAGTGGTGATAGCTCTCCTGCTGCCAGTGAGCCCAAGAAGAAAGTGGTGCTGATGAGGACCATCTATTTCTCCCTCTCTTCTAAGAGGCTTTGGGAAGCCTTCTAAACTGGTCTCTGCTCTGAAGTTCCCTAGTTTAACCCAGCAGTACCCATTTCACACACCTGTCAACATCCTCCCTATTTCTACTTTGGTGGGTCCAAGTTAAAAAGAAATCTCTTCCTTCATCTCCCCTTCTTCTCCTCCTTTCCCAAAACAGGTGATAAAAGCAAGATTTTCACATCTGAGCAACTGCAACAATGCTACTGTACCTTCAAAGAGGAAGATGCCACATTGTGAGATGACAGGGTATTGATATGAAAGTGTTGTCTCCATCCCGGATGAGATCAGAGGGGGCCGGGAGATGTGTACTGTTATGTTGCTCTGAGTGATCTGACCAGTGTGGTGGAGAAGTGTGATGGCAGACAGACAGACTTACTGGTATGTGTGTGTCTGTTTTTTTTTGCAGGGGTTGGGTATACAGCAGTAGGCAAAGGCTGTCGATGCATTCAAGATTTTTTTCTCTGCACTTCAGCTGTTAATGGTCACATGTTGGTGTTGCAGGTTATTTTCATTTTCTGAAATCAGTTTAATTTCTGAATAGTGTATCAGGAAATGTGGAAAAGCATCTCATGTATGGATGCACTGGAATTGGGCATCAGGCTGATATCAGGCTAAAATAGGATATCCGTATTGGAGACTAAAATCCGATACCAAGATCCACTTGCAGCAAACGCAAAGTAACTTGATTTTCTGCCTTTTTCACATATAAAAAAAATGTCAGAATCAGTCAGTATCAACAATGAAGACATGTAGCATTATTTACTTGTACCAACCAGTAGGTGCCATGATTTGGGATTGCTCCATTTTCCCAATAACATGCACTATTTATTTCTTCTCTTAGACTGCAGCTGTTTATCAGGAAGAGCAGATAAATACTAGGCAACGTTTGACCACTGAAATGCAGCCAATTTAAAATCAACCTTAAGGATGTAATCGAGGCCTACTACAGACAGCATAAGCACGGCAGGGATGAGCACCTGTGCTTGGAGTCGATGCCCAGGATGGCACCCTGCCAGGGCCACTACCCTCTCTGTCTGCCTGGCGCAGAGGCTAGCTACCCACTGATGAGGAATTAGAAAGTCATTAAGGAACACAAATAGCAAGATGGCAGAGTCGCAACGAACTCCAGACTAGGATTAGTATCTTAATTTAGAAAATTCTGAAAATACATAATTTCTGCTGATGACTTTATTGAGGGTACATTTTAAATTAGCCATGCATTTGTCTGCCACTACATCCTGTTGTTGAAATAAGCGTCTTGATTTGCAAGTAATGATGTTAAAAAAGAAAAAGATAAAAGAAAAATGTATGACTTATTGCATGTTGGAGTTTCTAGTCTTCTCTCTAAAAAGACAAGAAGGAATCATCTCCAAATGTATTAGTCCAGTGTCTTTCCTAGCCTGTTCCTACCCACATTATCCCCCACCCCAAAACAATAGCCTGGTTACCTCTACAGGGCTAGCTAGGGCTTACTGTCACTCAGGTTACTCTAGCCCAAACAGCCTCAAGATGTTGCCATCATTCATTTTCATTTACTTGCATTTTGAATCCAAACACAACACATTTTAAACCTTGGAGGAAATCTTGCCTATACACCATGCAACAAGAAGCAGCTGGTCGACGCTTTGTCCTGATACAATTGCTTCCTCCTTATATACACAACTCAACATCTCAGAAACGTAAAATTCAATGTTCAACTCCTCCATATATTCTACTGCGCCATTCATCGCGTCTCCATGTGCTGCATGTCAGGGCTGCGTCTGTCATGTAATGTTACACAGATCAAACATTCAAATCCTAGTACACAAGGTCACAATGTGGGCTATACAACACCATGTATTAGGTTTGTTTGATCCACGTATCACTCTTATTTCAAAATTTGGGTTTCTGGGTGCAAGTGACAGCCACACAAACATGGGGAACAGTGCTTTTGTGTATATACTTAAGGAGGAAGCCATTGTATCAGAACCTGTCTTTGACTTGCTGCTTCTTGTCGTCTTCTACATGGTACATTTCTGCGATTGTTCAGGTATTTTTTGTGAAAAGAAATGATTTGTCAGCTGGCTTATGGTGTCAAGAAAAGAAAATGCTCTCAATTCTCTGGTATAAACAATTTGAGCTAGCATTGGCTCTGACATGCCTCACTTGGGTGTCATGCAGTAGTTATTATCATTTTCCTGGTACCATGTCTCAGTCCTGTTTTCTTCCCCTCCATGTCTTGTGCCATAACCCTCTGCTCCACGTTGTGGCAACACTTCTACAATCCCATCTCACTTCCCCGGTCTCATACCACCTCATGCTCACTGGTCACAGTCCCCTTGCACAAATGCTTGTGGTACCTAATTAAGGCCTTCATGTGCACATTAAGTTTGCATTTGTCTCCACAGCTGGCATGGCTGGCAGCTCCGACTCTGGAGGTTCATCTGTAGGGCAACGAGGCCTGGGGTGTTTGTTGAGAGGTGAGGGAGGAACCGTAATAGTGCTGGGGATAGAGAAGAAGTTTTGCCTGGAGCTGCCTCAGTCTATAAATGAGGTGGTGGATAGTGCAGTGGATGGGATTGGGGTTTAAGGTTTGGGATTGTGTCTGGGAATGGGGATAAAGAAATGAAATGGGGATGGAATTGAATAGGATTTGAAGATTGAAGCTTGGGATGATGATGGGGAAGTGAACATAGGACATAGGAAGGCCAGGTGATGGAAAAGAGTAGTACACTTGTACAAGTCTTACAAGTCTATGAACCTGTGGGAAGCTCCTAGAGGTGAACTTGTGTAACCGTATGAGTGCGAAGCAAGGCATCAGCAAGTGTGCTCAATCAAACTTCTCTGGACAAAATAAAGGTTTGAGAAAGGCCTCTAGGAATAGCGATGTGCAAAGGAGAAACAAACAGGGCATGGGCTTGTTTGGCATTGAAATTAGCCACAGCTAATGTCTGCACTTGTAGCTGAAGCTGGGGCTTTAGGCCTTGCTGTTTGGGCAGGAAGTTGGGTCAGTATCTCAATGCTTACATTGACGTATCTGTGATTCATATGGATCACACGTCCAACAACTTCAGCAGACTGTGTCTGATCACTATGTGATGAGTGTCTGTTTCACTGAGGCCCTCAAATGAGTCAAGTGCATTAAAGTGCAATTCAGGCCCCACTGCTTGAGAGGTCAAGGCATATGGGAATCTGACAGATATCATGAATGAGGCTATAACTCCTATCTCCTGCACTTAAATTCTGGAGATATAATGTATTGTACTTTGAGAGTTACCCCAAGGCTCACTAGCTGTGTGAGTCATTGACACATCAGTGACTCCGATTGCACAGTCAATTACCCATCTACCTTTCATGGGCCAGGAGGAGAAGGCAGGGAATGAGTTCATCCATGCATTCAACCTACGCCAGCCATGCCTCCACCAGAGGTGAAACCCAGACGCAGACGAGAGAGACAAGAGGATATTGGGTTAGTTTTTTTCTATGTGGATAATAAAGGTTAATAACAGTCCTTTCCTGTGTCATATTTGACATGACCAGTCATCGCAGTAATTACAATCATTACACTCCAAAGGATGTCTAGTTATCCCTCTTAAACACAGGCCGCACAAAAGAAATCAATTATTCAATCAGAGCTCTCCCATTCATCCCTGCCTGAGTTCACTTAATTTTGGGCCTGGGTGAATCTGCCGCAAATAAGCCCCACGACCGGAGAAGAAAAGACGAACAGGCCCCTAATTTGTACCCTTTCAGGCGGTCAATCACTTTTCAAAGGAATGCAAGCTTATTCTGACAATCAGGCCGACGTGAATAGGAATGGGTTTCATCTGCTACTTTACATAAGTTATCT
>CABFOQ010018640.1:19449-43886 GCA_900660455.1 Gephyroberyx darwinii | reverse complement strand
CCCAGGCAAAAATAAAGCACATAAAAGCTTTTCCTGTTTTCCTGTTGCATTTCTATGATGTCCTGCAGTATACTGTAGTACATTCTAGAAAGAGTTACCATTCTTACTGTATTTTGTAATGGGAACTTTGTTTACTGTAAAATAAGACAATGTACACATTTCTTATACTATCAACAATAACAATACATATATATACAAAACAAAAAACTAGAGAGCACAAAATGATTTACTACTTCAAAGATCTACTGTAATGCTACCTGTTGTTAGTGTTTTTTAGGTAATTGTGTTATGAGTGACAAAGTGTTGCTGTTGGAGAAAACTAGTGCTGGTGTTTGGGTAGAATTATTTGACTTTGACACAAGTATGTAGGGTTTTGGTAGTTGTGGTGCATTTTGGGTGTGAAATGAACTGTTGTGCCAAGCTGCGTGTTGGTACACACAACTGTGTGAAGAGTTTTGAAGATGTGGCTTCAGTATGGACCGATGTGAGTTAGCAATCGGAAAAAAACTGTAATACTAATCATTCCTCACAGGTTGCAACAGTGAGCCCTGCTGTGGCCTCCACTTTGGTTCCCCTGAGTATCCCTGCTGCAGGCCCAGCCCCCACTCACTCCACATCTGGTAAGATATTCACCTCCACCTGTGAATTGTCAAGTCCTTCCACACTGTAGTTGATTGCATAAAGGTCGCTTGAGGCATTGATGGTCCTCTTTTGATTTTCAGAGGTCAGCAAGCCCAAGAAGAAGAAGAAGAAGAAGGGAGTCCAACGTTTCTTCTCCAGGTTGCTGAGGGCAGTGTGCTGCTGTGGTGCGGCCAAGGTCAATGTGAAGTGAAGTTCTCTATGAAGGTTTATCTCTAGCAAAACACCTGAGCAACAAGCAAATAGTTTGCAGCTGCTGTTGTATTCATTCAAATATATACCTGTACATATATAAATCTTCTCTGACTTCACATTAAGAACAAGGTGGGTGAATATTTTCTGAGTATAAAATCCATCATCAGGTTCTCAGGTGTTTGGCTAGAAAAAGCCTTCATAGTTCTTCTTGTGGGTGACACGGTGGCTCAGTGGTTAGCACACTTGTACTTGCTTCAGAGTGCCAAAGACATCGGGGCATTATGTTCCAACAAGACAATGACTCTAATCATATAGCTAAATAACTGATTGAATGGCTCCAGAACATCCTGTATTTCATTTTCAATAAATTTGCCAAAAGTCATGTCATGATGGGGTATTTTGTGTAGATTGTTGACAGTAAAATCTCAATCTCCTTTTTGAATTCAGGCAACAACCACACCACAAAATGTGGAAAAAGTCAAAGGAGTTGAATACTTTCTGAAGGCACTGTATCTCTGTCTCTGTTTGATTTTGGGCAAGTGTATTTAGTGTGTTCTAAATAGCCCATAATGTGTTAAAATAAGGCATGAGAACATTACTATATGTAATGGAATTGATTGACTGTGGAAGTTCCTCGCCCATCACTGCAGTTATCCTACGTTCATCCTGAGAGCATGTAACAAGTGGGACTTCTATAATGGATGAAAAAAAGAATGGAAAATGTGTAGGAACCCTGATCTGTTCTGTGGCCTCACAGTCACATGTTTAGTGTAAATTGTCACATGACCAGATCTTTACTTCCTGATGGTTACTTCCTGGTTGCACCATGAGAAGAGGATGGCTGCATCAAAGCTCCCAAATAAAAGTTTTTAAACTATGTTAACATAAAGATAGGACAAAGATTTTTGGTACACATCATCTTTAAGGTGTCTAGTATTGATATATGCATTTGCAATTACTCAACTTTGTTCAGTGTGGTCATAGAATGAGTAACCATGTTGACGCCAACAATAGTGACCGGTGGGATAACAATGCCTCTAGGTATACACATACTTATACACATACATAGTTCTTGTTCTACCTAACTTTCTATTCTGTTCTTTCTTTTAGTTTCACTTTGAGTCAAGTTCTGGATATGTTGGATCTAGGCCCAGACAAGGCATGCAACATTGTAGTTATCCCTCAAAATGAGAAAGATGCTGTCCTCAGTGATTGTGATAGCGATGGGTCAGATCCAGTATGGACTATGAGGAGGGGGAGACAGGCCATTTGCCAGCCAGGCTGTTGAATGCATTCATTCATGCCATTTTTTTATATGTAAAATAGTCACACTAGAAAGTGATAGAGCATTCTAGTGGCAATGCTGGGGACTGCCAGTGACACAGTTTTAAATGTGTTAATAACTGGGCTGGGATATATAAACATTTTGATGACTGCATAGGAGAAATATGTTAATTCAGTATACAACACATTATCCCACTGGTCACAATTGTGACCGACCATAAAACACACTTTTTCACCTACTTTTCCATGAAAATTAAAAAAAAACAAAAAAAAAAAAACTAATGACACATGATTTGGATATTTTCATGTCTGGGAAAAATTCGGGATTAAATTAAGTTAGGGTTAAGGCCCTAAGAAAGGTTTCATGAATGAGATCTCTGGTATGTGCTCCACATTTAATTGGCTGTTTGTTGTTTGTTTTGACATCAGCGTTTCATCCTTGATCCACTTGAGAACTTTCCCAAAGTCATCTAAAGAATAATTGAAGAAGTACAAGAATTTGCAAGTGAATGACAGAATTACCCAGCATAAGACACTACTCACTGTCATTCACTTCAACAAAAGACAGCACTAGACAGGCTAACTATCTCGTCTGTAGGCCAGACAGTTAGGCAACTCCATCAATCCCAATTCCATACACCTATACACCATACTCCTTTCATTTATCTTGCTCATCTATATCTATTCTTTACCTCTCCTCCATTTGACTTATGGCTGATGTTTTGGCTAATGTCTGATCCCGGATCTTCTCATCAATCACCATGCCAATTAACAATCTGCTTCATTTCCTGTCAGTTAAACAAGGTCATTGCACCATGTACTTAGCTCATTATCATTCATAGCTATCTGTGAGAGATAATTGGCTAATGATATCCTGTCTGTGAGGTAATTGGCTGTTATTCTGTCTGCCAGAGTTAAGGGGAAACTTTCACCTATGTTTGAATCATGTCATTTACTGAATGAATGGAAAAGAATTCAGCCCTGCATGGTGAACAAATAGTCTCAATCTCAATTCTACTAATGTTTGTTATTTAACCTATAATAGCCAAATCATTTTCATCTAATTCAATAGATTTATAGATTTAATTTCAAATATATTCTCTCAATATTCTTTTAATACACTATACTATACTAAACAAACTTGTAAGAATCCAAAAAGTGAGTAGATAAGATGAAAAAAACAAATAATAGCTGCAAGTGGTCATTAGTGGGGTCCAAGGCCATGGGGAAAATGATTTGATTGAAAGCTCAAAGTTACACCATTTCGGTGAAAGACCTGTAACTGCAGGTGAGATGGCCAATTTTGGGCTTATGTTAAAGCTAGCGCAAAATGTGGTCTGACACTTTTAAGATCTTTGCAAACATTTAGGAATTAGGAACTTCACAGGAAAAAATAGCATGCAATTGCAAAATGGCAGAAATGACAACCAGTGGATTCATCTTGAAGCAAGGAATTTGTAATTTAGATGACAGACGTAAGAATTGTTGTATGATGTGTATGATATTTATAGAGCTTTAACCCAGTGTGTGATAGAATCCTATAGAATATGGTGAACCGACTGCACAGACACTCTCCCATTCAATACCCCATTCTCACTTTCTCTATCACCTAATCTTCTGCATCTGTTGTTGAAAATGTCTTACTCTTTTTCATTTTGGTTTTGTTTCCCACTTGCTATATCATTTTTTTTGTTTCTTTTGAGTGAACCTTTGAGCTTTTGACATGTACTTTTGATATAATGACGTGGCATAAGTTCTGATTTATAATACATCATTGAAATTAATACTAAATTGGCTTAAGACACAAATTTAATTTGCACACACACACATACACACACACTTAAAAGTTATGTTTTTTTTCTGCCACTTCTTGATGAAGATATGCCAGAATGAAACAGATGGCCCTTTGCCTGATGATGAGACCTACATGACAATAGCAGATGTTTTAATGAGTCTGGAAGCCAGGGTATCCACATTTTACCAAGTGATGGGCAAAACATGTCAAATAACTTATGTAATGTATTTGAAAAATGTTTAAAAATGTGTTTTTATAAGACATGTTTATGGATTGTATAAAAATTATTAGGGGCATGCCACTCTCCAAGTAGCCAAGTAATGGAGGTGACTGCTGTCAACTATCATCAAGAAAAGCTTCCTGGAAACGTATTAGAAATAATCCCATTGGATAAGGTCTGTGCTGAAATACACTACACTGGGCAATAATCCTATTGGCTGAAGCGGTTTCATCTGTCCTAGGGGAACTGAGTGAATTAGACAGGAGGGAGTAAACAACTTTGTGGGTTAAACACACTGTGAGGGAGAGACCATCAAAATGTCCCCACTTTGGAGGATTTTCATCTTTCTATTCTTGAGAGCACATTTACTCCTCACAAGGATAGAGGCACAAACGCATACATAAACCTATACAATCACGTGCCACACGCTTATGTACATACACACAGCCACTATCTGAAATGAGACACAGCTCCATAGGACGGAGTAGTTAGGAGAAATAAAGCTGGCCGTCTCCAACAGCTGACAGCTCATGTACAGCTGACAGCATTCTTTCCAAAAGGAAACAGATACAGAATAATATTTAGCCATATAGAGCAGTCCAGTAACATTTATGGTTTAAGGCGATAATGTAGAGGGGAGATAAGCAGGAACGGGAAAATTGGTTTTCATATAGAATCTATTTTAAACAACCAAACCCTGTGCACACTGCACTTCAGAACAGAGTGAAATGGGATGGTTGTTTTTTTTATTTTGTTGTTGCCACTGTTGGAATAACAAACAAATCTTTTTTTTGTCTCATTTTACAAGGACATTCCTTGTAAAATTAAGGATTTTTGTGTTATTTGGCCACATTGCCACACATTTTACAGGGCAGTGTAATTGATTTTTTTGTGTCAAATATTTGTCAAAGATTTATATTCCTGAAGTTATTGATCTGTCACCTTCATACTCAAACCAGAATGTTCTTTGTTAATATGAATAAAATAATCACATATCATAGCTATTACTTTTACACTGACAATTACTTTTACACTTACTGAGAAATATTACCATTATGTTGTTTCAAATTAAGTGCAACTTGATGCCCAGTTTTGTCTGTAATACACAAATGCAGCTCAAGATCAATCTCACATTCAGTCATGTCAAGTCAGAATACATATTGAAACAATCAATACATTATTCTTGTATGAAAGCCCTCCTGACCAGCATGCGTTGTTTGACAGCAATTGTTTGTAACTGCACTCCAGAAAAGGAAGGAAAAAAACGTCTCACTGATTTATCACTTGCTATCTTCAGAGCACATGCTGCACTTAAACATTCCTTGTTGTCGTTTAGTATTATACAGATGGAAAGGGTGCCTCTTTGTGGACTGCTCCTCTAAATGCTTGTGCATGGCACTGTCCATCATCCATCCCTTGATCTGTCAATCTCTCACATCACCTTCAGTTTATGCCTCTAATCAATTATTCTGTTCATCCCAGTGCTGTCCACCTGTCTGTCCATCTCTCTGTCTCTCCCTGCCGCTATCCTTCTGTCAGTATGTCTCCAGATCCGTCCAGCTCTATTGCTACTCTCTCTGTGTGTACACATCTTAATCTCCCATGAAGTTCATCTTTCTAATCAGTTAAACTGAGTGGAACCATTTAACCTTTCACAGCCCTGATACTGCTGCAGTGTTACACCAGATAATGCCTGCTTTCAACACCAATTACAGCTTCATTAGTCCCATTTAGCGTTTGATCTGATGGTGGAAATAAAATGCCTGTCTGTCACTGTTAAACTTTGATGACATTAACATCATTAACTCTGAGCATGTGTGGTGCTCAGAGCTTGGTCATGGGAACCATTTGCAATTAGTATTATTTGATTGTCTTGAGTTTGATGTCAAAAACAATGTTTAGGCCATTCCATTGACATGCGACTGATGTTTGCTGCAAGAAAATAAAAAAATGTTGAAATGCATTATTAGTCATCATAGCTAGTTAGCATTCAAGCTTGTATTGTTCCTGAACGTCATCCCCTGTTAACTTCAGAAGTTCTCTATTTACACCTGGTTATGGCAACAACCAAGGTGGTATAGCTGAAAGAGCAACTGTTATCTGTTATCAACTATATCTCCTATTCAACATTTCTCTCTCTCTCTCGCCTTCTCCTTAACAAGCCACACAAAAACCTTTCTCATGCTCCCAGCATGGCTCAGTGACAGCTATTGTAGGATGATTTATGTTGTGTCCTTGCAAATTAACCCAATACACCTTACTCAACTGTTGTTTTCTGAGTTCTAATGTCATCTCCACTTGCAATGCTGGCACTGATCTAGTTTTTAAAAATTCTTAGTCCTAGAGCTTGAATTACATCTAGCCTTTTTAGCTTAGTTTTTGATACTGTTGCATAGGCAACACACCCCTGATCCAGAACAGATCTTATCAGTCCAAATGCTTTTCAAAGATGTTCTATCAGTTCACCAATCTCTTCCCACCAGATATCTCATGACATTCAACACCTTCTTACATTCTGTACGTTTGTTTACATTTAATCTTATCTATGTGAGTGTTCCAAGTGAGTTTAGCATCAAACCAAACATCTAAAAATCTGAAAACATTCACCCTTACCAAGTCTCTTCCATTTAATTATATATAATTATACTTCCTTCTCTTATTTTATTTAATCACTTAAAACCTTACTCTAAAGACTATTGTTCTACTCTTTTAAACAAGTCTTGTAACTGTTCCACTGTATGCATTATATTCCTCCCTCACAGAAGAGTATACATCATTGACCGATTGATTGATAGAAAATAGAAGAGGACTAATAACACTACCCTGAGGAGTCTCATTGTCAACCATAAAACAAGATGAAAAACTTCCACTCTCACTTGGATAGAGCGGCCAAAAAGAAGATCCAGTTAAACATCTTACCTCAATAATCAATTCTTTATTATTTATTTATTTATTATTTACTTTATTCAAGTTTTATCCACATCAAAAACACAGCTACAACTACCTCCTTATTTGTTTGTGCCTTTCTTATCTCTGATTCCAAGCATAAAACTGGATCCATGGTAGCCGTCCCTTTACTAAATCCACTTTGATAGTTAGACATTATATGTCTTATCTACAGACAATCTTGTGGCAGTGGTGTGTGGTTGTCGCAGCAGCTGTGGGCGGAGAGAAGGGGCAGGGGCTCAGCGAGGAGGTAGACGCACCTGTGAGCCTCTGCCCCTTCTCTCCGCCCACAGCTGCTGCCACAACCACACCCTGCTGCCACAAATACATCATGTCTTTCAGTAATAATTGTTCAATAATTTTACATAGATGAGATGCTAAGGCAATAGGTCTATAATTTGTGGGTTAAGGGGGATCCTTTCCAGGTTTCCTGATTGCAACACTTAATACTTGCTTCCAATTTATAGGCAGTCTCCCCTCCTACCATACCTTATTAAAAAAATCTAATAATACCTCCAAAGCTGCATCACTAAGATGATCAAACATTATATAGCACACCTGGTCTCTTTCAGGAGAAGTTAATCCTGACATCTTGATTGCACATTTCATCTCTTCTAATGAAAAGAAGGTATTAATAGAACCTTCCGTCTGTTCCCCACTTTCCAAAAGTTCAAAATGTTCTGCTGGTGTTTCTTCCCTTCTACGTCTGGACTCCTCTGACATTACCACAACAGCTAAGGTTCAATTTACCGACAACTATAAATGTCATACCAGTGAAATATAACTTTTAACTTGACCTTTGACTGGCCCCACCAACAACAAACAAACATACAAAGACACACAGAGTAGATTGAAGTGGAAGATTCATTCACTTTAGAGGATAACTACTTTATTCCATTTTGCTTGAATACAATTCTGTTGAAAAATTGTAGTAAAAACAGTTTTCTCGAAGCAGTAATATTAATATGAATTATACATTACACTATAAAAACACAATTGTATTCTATAATAGATCCAGGCAAGGTAATAGATTGATGTAGTTTATATTTCCAGTTCTATAGAGGGGTTCTCAGAAGTGATTCAAGCATTTTTGTTTTTCTAATGTAATTTCTACAGAAATAGAAGACATTGTAATATTCTGTAACTCATTGTATATATTAAGAATAAGACTGGTTTGCTTCGACTTGTGCTACTTTGAATCCACAATTAAATAAATAAATGTCTATTGGAAGAGATCCAAAATGGCCATTGGAAAATGGCTGTAAATGCATGATGTCGAGACTAGGTTAGAATTCATTGAAGCCTTGCATTCCCTACAAGACTGTCTCTATTTACTTGGGCTGTATTTACCCAGCTGCAATCCTCTACAGTCTTCAATCTACAATCTTGAGCATTTTCAAGCATGTATGCTTAAATCTTGGCCTTACTAACAGGATTATTTTCGTATCACTTCAGAATTTAGAATTTGAAAATCTGTTTACATATGGGCTAGATCTGTGCTACAAAGAGTTAAAATCTTTCAAGAAAATTCTGGAAAAAACCCACAAATATAATCCTATGTTTATAAGTAAGACCAAGACGTAAGCATATACGTTGTACTTATCCATGTGACTCGGCTGGCACTCTGAATTTCAACACTATACACAACTTTTGAGTGAGCTGATTTCTAACTCTTACACTAATGATGTTCTATTGCCTGATGGGACATTTAGCAGGGATTACTGTCGGGCCTAGAAAGATTACCACTGTGATTGAACATGGAACACTTGTTTGGCTAAGAGGGAAACGCCAAGATCTGATGCCAGAAGGAACCATTGGGGCCACAACTGAATGTTTAGAATACATACAAACACAGACGTGTTTCGAAAATTACACTTTAAATAACACTTCTAAGATCAGTATGTTGTATGAACATGTGGTCATGGCCTGAGAATTGACAACTCTGGTCAAGATTATTCTGTTATTAAGTAACTTCAGTGTTTGCTGTAATACGCACTGTAAGTACTGACATTGGGACAATATTACATGACAGAATACAGCAGAACAGAGGACTTCAGCTTCTACCAGAACAAAGCAAGACACAGCAGTTCCACCATCCTTACTCAACCATATGCCATAATAATGACTTCAACTGGACAGAAAATACATACATATGTATTTAACTTTTCTGGCATGGATCTGATTTCCTTATGGCTGTCACAGTCTGTGTGGTTTATCCCTTTTTAGACTGTCCAAAGATGATCAGTTTTTGTGAAACGAAGAGTTACATAAACATTTCCACCTTTTTATAGATGGAAAGATCAAGAGTTGATCACAGCTGTGATGAAGTCTGAGTGCATCATCAGCCTTAGAGTGGATTGCAATGGTTACAATGATTCAGATCATTTGAAAATTACAGTAGGATAAACCTGAAAACAACAGTGTTGTAGATTTGAAAATATTGCATCAAAAGTTCAGTCAAACAATCATTGGTTAATCACGTGTACCTGCTGACAACTCCCATAATGTATGACAGGCTGTGATTTGTTAGGTGTTATGTCAACTCCTGTGGTAACCAGGGACCTAGTAAGTTATACACTTTCTACTGTTTTCCTGTTTTTTTATTATTATGTACAGTATGTAGGCCTATACTACTTCAGAGAGAAATGTTCAACCAATAATGCATTGATACTTGATGTATAAAAGCCATAATACCCTTAAAAACATTCTTTGTTGTGATTATGGGTTATATACTTCGGTGTTGCCACTGTACTTATAATTGCATTCATAATACCGATATTCACAGGAAAAAAAGCACCTCCTCAAGTATTATTGATATATCAATAAGGGATAAAATTTAGAGCAGGACAAATCTTGAACTATATAAACTATGTCTGCAAAAGCCAATTTGAGTTTCAATGGCCTAGATGTCCTGGCAAGAGGCCTTACAAGCTTCTTACGCTGGGACACAGGTTCATTAAAACATATCATTTTGTATGAGGGGAAACACCAGAAACAGGCATGTAACTAATTTTGGTTCCGACCCATAGTTTATGAAGTATTGTTCCTAAGGAGACAAATTGGCCTAACAAAGATTATTTGTGGCAAAGCCAAACTCACACCATAGCCTATCTGAGCCAATCAGCCAACAAGAGTTAAGCTGACCAAACCTAAGAGAACCTAACCTGACTACTATATAAAACTACGTTAAACAGAGAGCTAACAATGTGGAAGCAGCTGGAAAATGGTAGAAAGTTAAACCATCAGAACAGGATGTGGTCATGTGTCATCAGAACATGGTAGGCAGGGGTAGGAGGGAGGGGTACAAGGGAGGTTGGAGGGTCACAGCCAGTGAAGACAGAGGCGGCAAAGAGGGGCCTAGGAAAGGGAAGTTGGGAGGCAGAGCAGGGAGAAGGGTTGGAGGGCATTGGTCAGGGGTCAGTAGGACAGAGAAAACAGGGGGCTGGGGAGCCAAAACCAAGGTGCGGCAATGCATGGAAACTGAGTTCTGTGGTACATGGACTGAGAAGGGGGCAGGTCTGGGAATGGTGGCTCCTGATAGGTGGAGAGGGTGTAACACTGTGGAAGTAGCTGCAGGTAACACTAGCCTTCTATGGGGTGATGACAGCTGCCTGTCAGCCTCTCTGTGTCTGGGCAGCAAATATAAAGGTTTCTCAGTGAGGGTGTCGGTCGGACTCTCACTATAATAGGAGCTAGGATTAGCTAAATTAGCTATCTGTCTCGCAGGACTCAGGTCTGTGTAATAGGGACTACAATTAACAACATTAGTTAACGGGCTAGCTGAACTCAGGTTTCTGTAGATTGAGTTTTCAGATGTTCGATGGCAGTAGGGCAGGGCTGGACCAGTAGCTTGGTGGTGGCAAGTAGTTTGATAGTGGCTGGGATGCTTATTAGTTTGGTGGTGGCTAGTAGGTTTAGGGCTAGTGGTAGTTTGATAGGCACTGGGATTACAAGTTTTGGCCACATTGGGATCAGAAATCTGAATTTGTTTAAGGCCCGCCATTAGAATGGAGTTAGAATTGCAATCAGTGAGTTTAGGGTTGGAGTTAGGGCTCTCGCTAGGCTGTGAATTGTGAATCTCTATGGTTCTGGGGCTGAAATTGGACATTTGGTCCAGGCCAAGTCTATGGGAATTTAATGGGTTAAAATCAGGGCTTGCAGAAGGGTTAGGATTGGGATTAGGGCTCTTGCTTTGTGGTGTGTTCTGAATTTCAGAGGTTTTAAGGTTAGAAATTTGGGCTGTGTTATGATATGGGTTAGTAGGGTTAGCGTCAAGGGGGTTGTGGTAAGAGGTCTTGATTGATTGTGTCGCTGGTAGGATGGTTTTATTCCTTGTCATGTCTTTTAGCCGCTCTGCAGGCACAGGAGAAAGGCAGGAGGGTAGGATGGGAGAGTGGGAGGATACATTTAGTTTTTTATCTAAAAATGGCTGAATTTGTAACACAAGGCATTCTACAATGTTGTTGGTGGAGCTGACTTGGCTGTTTACAGAAGTACATGTGTTTGTGATGGTTTCAGTATTTGTGTTGGTTACAGAGTGTGTCTTGAGCTTTATAGTTGTGTCTTTGTGGAGTGGTTTATGTTTGACAGTAGTGTGTGTGTTGAATGGAAAGTGTGTGCTGACAGAAGTGTTGGTTAGTGAGTGTATATTATTTGCAGTCCATTTACTGCATTGTGTTCCTTTTATGTCTGGTTTTGGAGAGGAGGTACAAGCTCTTTTAATGCGCCTCCTCAGCTCCTGTTCCTCCTCCTCCTCAGTACACGCTGACCTGCCTTTCATGGACGAAGAACCCAAATCTCCATCTGATACTTCAAACTCCCATAAGGAGACCTTCTGCTTCTCCTCCTTTTCCACCTCCCCCATTGTGGAAGTGTTTGCTTTTCTCTTACAGGTACTGCGGTGAACTTGACTGCACACTCTTTGATTGCACAAACCTTGTTTAAAAAAAAAATCACCAGACACATGTTTACAGTGTTGGCTAGACACATTTTGACTACATACACTCTTGTTTCTTCTAAGACACCCTTTAGAAACATGTTGACTGAACTCTCTTGGACATACTTTGTCTGTGTCCTGTCTGACAGCTGAATTTATCCCAATCTTATTCTGAACAGCCTCAAAATAACAACACTGAGAGCCGCATGGCTGGCAGTCTATTTGACTCAGTGTTTCTGTGTTTCTGACTCTTTCTGAAAATTTCTGTTTTTCTGACATGGTCTTTTGAGTTAAAGCGAGTGTGTCTTTCATCGAGATGTATGTGTGTTGAACTGTGGTTTGCATGTGTTGCATTGGTAAATCCTGCTTTTGCACTGTGTGTGTGTCAAGCTCCTCGCCAGTCGTACACTCCTCACCACCCACACAGCAGCCACCCGCTGAGCCATTTTGAGCCAATTTTTCCTGACTCTCTCTCAGCATGCTTTGGCCTTTATCTCCCTCTCCCTCCTCCTTCTCTGTGTTTGTTCTCTCTTTAACCTTTTTCTCGCCTTCTCCATTTACTTGCTTTTCACCTTGCCCATCATCTCCCTCCCCACCATTAGCTCTCTCTCCCGCTCTTTCCTCTTGCCATTCCTCCATTTCTCCGAGAGCTGATGTCACTAGTTTAGTTTGGGAGCGCTCACTCTCTCCTAGATTTGTAGTTCTCCTCCTTCTCTTCCTCCTTTTGTGGCTTTTGCAGTGATGTGAAACTTTGATGCCATGTTTCTTTGTTCTGTAGTGTCTGTCACTTTTCTTCCTTGTTGAATAGAGCACAGAGTGGCTCTCTGTGTCTGGCTGCTGTGGTGTGTGTAAGGAGTAAGTGTGTGTATGTTGCAGAGAGCAGAGCTTCATGTCAGTATGGTGTGTGTTTTTTTGTGTGTGTGCGAGAGGTATGTCGGTTTTATTGTTTGTATGTAGGGTTTGTTGTAGATAAATATTGCTCTGCTCAGCAAGCTGACAGTGCCAGAGAGGGTCAGGTAACCTTGATAATGATAACTCTGCCTCCTCTGGTAACCGTGGTAACCGTGGATCAACACCCCTTTTACTTCCAGTTTGAACTTTTGCCTCAGTATTAACTCGACCTTTTGCTTGTCTAAAGTCAAACAATAGTGGGTTGCAGGAAAAGGAGAGATGAGGGTAGGTTTTGGTGAAACTCAACATCTCTGTTGGCCACTGGAGCAACGTTACCCCATCTCTCCCAGTTACACTGGAGAATGGCTGACTGGGGCGAAACGGGGCATCAGAGCTGTCCAATGAATGGCTGGAATGGTCTATGGGTGGGTCATTGTCTTTGTTTGTACTTTGAACATTGCAGAAGAAAGGAAAGGATGAGGGATGATCCTCTGAGACAACATCAGCAAAGGTTTGAACAGCCTCTCTCCTTTTATCCATTGTCTGCTCTTCTGTCATCTCCTTTTCTTTCCTCCTCTCACCCGGATCATCTAAAGCAGAGAAAAGTAGCACGCTGGGCAGTTCACAGCTTGAAGGCTCCATGAGACTTTCTCTTTTGTCTCTCACATCACTTTTCCCTCCTCCTGTTTCCTCCAACTCCAACACACAACCTAATTCCCACTCTGGTCCTTCATCTTTTCCTGCTCTTCTGGAGGCCAAGTCACCTGTTTGGGAGAAGATAGGGAGGAGAGAGGAGGAGGTTGGGAAAGAGGGAGAAGTAGACACAGAGGAAGAAGACGAGGGAGACATGGAGGCAGGGAGGCCTGTAGGAGGCGGCATACTGAGTTGTATGAATGGTAGAGCAATCCTTCTTTTTGCACACTCCCTACCTCCCTCCTCTCCTCCCTGTCTGAAGACAGCTGCAAAGGCCTCAAGTTTTAAGCTGCTCCTCTTAGGAAGGGAGAAGGAGAAGGCCACCCTGCGTCTCCCTGCCCTTCTGCTCTGAGAGGAGAGGAGACAGAGGCTGGTTCTGTTGCTCTTCACAGGGGAGGGCTCAGAGGCAGAAAGAGGGGAGGGGTTCAGGATGGAGGAGTCAGGGAAATGGGAGAAGCTCATATTGGTGTAACAGCTTTTCGGTTCTAAATGTGGGAGATCCTGAGATTTAATATGCAAGTCAGTGAGGGCTTTTATGTGACTGGCTGATTGGGAATCCAGAAGCTGGGGATGGAGAGGACTGTGAGCCAGGGTCTTGAACAGGTCCTGGCAGTACAGTTGCTGGTTCTGGAGTTGTGGCTGGAGCTTAAAATGGGTGAGAAGGAGGTTCTGTGGATGGAGATGGGGATGAGCTTGAAGATGGTCATAGTCCAAGGGAAGCTCTTCTTCCATGGTGCTATGCTCCACTGCCACTGTGGTGGATCTGAATTTTGGACCACTTCCTGGTGCACTGAGAGACAGACAAAAACACAGAAAAAGAGAAAATGACAAACAGTGAAAAACAACAGAAACAGACAAAAAACTTCCTAGAAGTAGAAAAAACTAATATATCAAGTTAGTGGCAAACTGAACAACAACCTTAATTGTTTCAAGCATCACCAGTTTGCTCACCAGTAGATGAGGCTGATTGGGGACAAGTGGGTATACCAAAAAAGTGAATTACAATTACTGCTGGAACTCACTGAACAACACAGATTGATGATATATAACAGTGTAAAAGTTATCTGCAATCCATTCAACATGATATACAGATAACCTAATAGTTTTATATGTTATCAATTAATCAATAATTCAGTTAATAAGATGCACCACCTTAAACCTTTGTCAACTGTAATTTAACTAATTTTGTCTACAAAATTCTTTCATATATCAAAATATCTTCCATACACTGGACAAGATCATAAGCAAACACCAGACATCAACAAGTACATGATGTTAACTGCATATTCTCTTAATTTCTCTATGAAACAGAAAAAAGATAGGAGAAAGGACATGCAACAAAAGTTAGGAGTGGGATTAAAGCCTACTGCAATTACGCTGCTCATACCCCAGAGCCAGTTTTCTACTTCACCAGGACATGATTTTTTACCCCATAAATTCCTGAATAAATGAAAAAGTGAAAAGGAAGAATGAAACTCTTCTTCAACCACTGCAGTCACTGGGCCCTTGGAAAACCTGGTAATTTGATTTTAGATATTATTGTTATTTTAATTTTCATTCTAACCCATAACATTGTGATTACACAGCATACAAACTGGGTGTGGCATGTGACTGTGATGCAACTAGTTCAACGGAGAGAGGTACCATTATTTACTGTTGGGTAACAGCCTGTAAATCCAAAGAGGAATCATCTGACTGGTGGCTATAAAGGCAGGACACCATGTGACAGGACAGCAGGACAGTCACATTTATAAGCAGGGTAGAAGTAGGACAGTGTAGCAGTAGCTACACAGCAGTAGCTGCATGTATGGCTTAACCAATTAAATGCAATCATTTGTTGAAACCGAAATGCATCGATTTCACAGCCATTAAATCAGAAAAAAGGTTGCTTACTTCTTGTGCATGTACTTCTCTTCTCACAAACAATATTTTTAATGTGTAGCCAAAAAATCCCTTACATTTTTGATATTTTTAAATGTTTCCCTAGCTATTTCCCTGTTTTTGGCCAAACACATTCTAACTTTAAACAAATCCTTTAAGGGCTCAGTTGTATGCAATCTGAAAACTTTCAAGGGGACCAGGGAGTAGTGATGCATGTTTGCACTAGGATGTTTTCTCTTGAACTAAAGGAGTAAATGCCCCAGGGCTCAATTAAACTGTATTAAATCAGACCGGTGTTAAAGCACCAGGTAGGGGTGAGCAGCTTTGTTTCAGGCTTAGAGGTTTGTGGTGAGGTGGTTGTATACCATGTGATGTGTCTCCGTCTCTCAGCCAGAAAATGAAGTCGTCTCAGGGCTCTCTCCTGTCTCCCCTTTTCTCTCCTCACCTCCCTCCTACTCTTTGATGCAACACTCCTCGCAAACTCCCTCTGCTGGAGTTCCTTCAGACGCTAAAACACACACACACACACACACACACACACTGGAGCATGACTGGAGGCAGAGATCTGTCTAATCGTGTTTTCAGGTTTTTACCATCTTAAATACAAATCTTGTTCACTGTATTAAACACCGTATTAATCAACTCTGTCTTTATTTCCTCTCTTGAAGTCAGTATTAGCCGATTTCCCATTCCGCTCGCTTACTCCTTGATACAGACTCCTTGATAAAGCCAGAGCGTGTTTTTACAACCTTGACTGTAGTAGTGGATTAGACTGCACAATAGCTGGGCATTCAAGCAGGGCAGAGACATGAGACAAGGAGTAAAATAAGGAGTATGAAGTGAATAAGATTCAACAATAGCTGTGCGGTTCTATCCTGGGTGCAGCACTGTGTAGAGGATTATAAAATCTTTCTTCAGATCTACAGTTAATAACCGTGTTCTCACAGCTCCGATACGCTCCATCAAACTGCTTTCAACAGCTAAGGAAAATAAACTAAATAGCATGAAATTGTCCTACTTAGACCTGGCATATCAACAGCATGATAGGAATCTGAATTCCCCTCCTCTAATAGAGAGAGTCTCTTTCTGAATGTTTCTAGAGTGGAACTGTTCAACTACATGAAGTATTAAAAGATAGGAAATAGTTTTCTTGGAATGTGCATCAACTTTCACAACACTGCAAATAAATACTCCCAATCAACTCAGTCAAACACCATCCAAGGACTATCACCTCAAGGACTTCAATGGATGAGTTTTCTGTCTGATCTGGTGAGATAATGAAGATGAAGGGAAGCAAGGCAGTCATATCAGAGGTGTGGGAGCAGCAGAAAGGAGAAGGAGGATGAGAGAGAAGAAGAACGAAAGGAGAATCAATACATGAGCGAGCTGGTATTAGCAGCAAGGCTGAGAGGAGGGCAGGTCAATGTAGATCAGAGACAAAGACAAGCAAAGGAATTAACAGCCAGCTGACCCGGTTAACTTTATCACACAGGCTGTTCTCCAAACTATTTAAAGCAGTGTGCCAAGCCCTATTAATGCTACATGAACATATTGTATGCCAAGTGTAAAAGTAAATTCTAAGACTTCTGGATACATAAGGCAATGTATGCTAACAGAATCATGGTAGGAGAGGAATGAATACATCTGTGCTGCAGCTTGTGCTTCATCTTTCTCCCAGGTGTCTTTAGGTGCTCTCCCTGATCTTCACCTTCAGTTTCCTCTGCACACGTTTTGGCTCCTCTCTATTTCCTTCCCTAAAGGCCTTCTTTTTTTCATTCAAAAGGGCCTCAAGGTCTCTGGTATTTCAGGGTTTTGTTATTTGGGAGGCAGCACACTTTCCTGGTTGGTGCAACATTGTCCTGACAGAAGTTTATATATCCAGTTATGAAGTCTGTAAGCCTATAAGTCTTGTTAGTCTATCTATCTATCTATTTATCTCCTCTCCAAAGGAGTCACAGTCCCTTAGGGCCTCCTCGTCCTCCGGTGTCCATTTCCTCACAATCCTGGTGGTCACAGGTTGCTGTCATACTTAGGCTTATAGAGGGGCCTAAGGTGCACTAGGTTGTGGTTAGATCTCCCAAGGGGAAGGAGAGGAGTGAAGCTGTATGCCTGGAGTTGAGGGCGCTGCCGGTGGCAGGCTGGGAGGCCGATGGATCTGGATGGAAAGGCTGGTGAGGTTGGCGGAAAGTTTATGGATGCCTTACATCAAATCCTGGAGGATGTGATCACGTCTGCCTATGGCTGCACCTTGACAGAAGATAAACTAAAACTGGGAATCTAGTAGCTAGAGCAGAGGTAGTGGCTGCGAACGTGGGGAGACGAACAAGCACAGAACAAACAGAGAGCAGGGTTTAAATGCAGGATGAGTGATGAGCAAATTGATGACAGCTGTGAAGCAGCAGCAGCATGGCTGCCTGCAAGAGAGAGAGACAGAGAGATGGAGAGGGAGAGAGAGAGAAGGAGAGAGAGAGGGAGACTAGGGAACAAGGGCAGAAGTAGATGAAGGCTGAGCAGCCGTGACACCTATCCCCACCCACAACCCACTTTGATTTCCTAATGAATACCATGAATACCTCCATTGCCCTAGGGAGCGCTAGCGGGAAGATTGTCCACCTTATCATGATACCAATTTCTAGGTTTTCTTTGATCTCATTCTTTAGTTGGTGAGATATCTTGAGGAAGCCTTATCTCCCTATGCCTTTCCCTATCTGTGCCATTTCAGTGCGATTTTTGTTAGCCTTTTGTTGTGTTGTGTTTAGCTGTTGTGTTGCTTTCAGGCAATCAGTCTTCTCTTTTGTGAAGAATGATTATTTAATCAATTAGTTAATTAATTAGGGAGTAGTTAATGTATTAGTTAATAACCTGCATATGGCAGGAAATTAGATGGTGTGTTATTAGATGTATTAGTCTATTAGCAAGTGCTAATTATGCTTTTAATGGGTTATTACCTGTTTATGGTGGTGGTCATGAGAGTGGATGTGGTTGTCAAACTGTTGGTGTCTCATATACTGTTTATCACAGAGCTCACAGTAGAAATTGGACACGCCATCCTCCTACAGAAAAAAAGAATGCAGTACAGTGGAGAGACAGTGAGAGAGACAGATAAAAAAAAAAAGAGGATGGGTGAGAGGGTAAATGGAGAGATAGAGAGACACAAGAAGGGAAAGAATGAGAACATTATTCTTTGCATATAGATTATAACAAATGACTTTGACTTTAACATAACTTTAGCAGCACTTAAAACTCATACTCATGCAAAGACACATGCATTGGTTTCAATGTGATTCATGTTCCTAATTTGTTCAAGACCTGGGTCAAAGAGTATATGATAACAATTTTTAACATTTCTTACAGGGAGAACCAGAAACTTTAGAAAATACTATCTTAAGATGTACTGACGTCAACAGGACAACTCAAATCAGCACTTGCCATGGATTGTCATATCTTTACACAAGATAGTGTTTGTGTTTATGTAAAGATATTGTCATATCTTTACACAAACAATTGTTTCCTCTCTTAACTTATTCCTAATAATTTCTTAAATGTGAGCTGAAATCAACTTGTTCGGCAGTTTTGCATAGAAATTCTTGATATATATAGAAACACTATGATATATACAGTATATAGACGTGGCGTGGCTTGGGGCTTGAGTGTTGGTCGAGAGATGGAGAGCCAGGGGTGGCCCATAGGGTCCCTGAGGTACACCTGCACCCAATTAACCTCTATATTTCAAAAACATTTGACAACAACTTCTTTAAATTGGCCTTTATAAAACAGAGAGAGAAAGAGAGAGAGAGAGAGAGAGAGAGAGAGAGAGAGAGAGAACGAACAAGTGGCAGTGGATGTGAGCATGACTGAATGAGAGAAACATTACTGTTCCCCCGACACGTACAATATCTCTTTCGTTTCTACCGTCTCTACAGTAAATTACAACAACAGTACAATATAAAAGTCCTTTCTCTGATTCCTTTCTCGGTTCTATTTCTCTCCTATTGATTTCAAGTGTTCTGTGTAAACTGCATTAGCTAAACTATGTCTGCTATAAGAATAAGAAAAAACCTATTCCATTAACCATACAACAGAACAGCCCAGCAATCACTAGGGACATCTAGTCTTGTCATTCTTTATGTAGACAGCAGGGAGGTAGAGAGGCAGACGGAGTACAGGAGAAATAGGATAGTAAGCTTTGGTGAAATTCAAACCTAGACTGGTGGGGGAATACATGCAGGGACTTCACCACTTGACTATCTCAACTAGACTACCTTTGGGTATGTAACAAAATATAGATTGCTTGTGAACACGTTTTCATTTGACTTCTTCTACTGACTGCAAAAGAATAATAAGATTGATTTTATCAGCAAAATCAGCAAGAGAAACAAAACTGATTAACCTTGCTAGACTTGTTAAGCCACTTCATACTAATTTCTACAGGACCTTTTGCTGTTCATGGTTTAAACAAACACAACTCCTAAGTCCTTGCATACAAGCTTGATGTATGGAGTTTAAGGACCAAGAGACAACTCAATTTGTCTAAGTGTGCTTTCAGGGCCAATAGGAACGACCTCAGTTTTGTCCAAATTTAGTGGAAGGAAGTTTTGTGACATCTAACCTTCTAATTGAGCACTGAGGCACACCACACATAATGAAACAGAAGAAACATAATCTTCATGGGAGGCTGAAAATCTATTTCAAGAAAGATGAGAATTAGTCCAGGGCATCCCCAGAGATACCAAACTAATTCCTCAATTTCAATTCTGCACAGTCTGCACAGTGCACAGTGCAGGCAGGTACAGTTTTGCAGCATAGTGGCTGAGGAATGTGTTGTGCTGCCACACAATCTCAAGGGGATTGGTGCCCTGGGTAAAAAATAATTCCAGTGCAGGAATGTGATGTGTACAGCTATGGATAGATGTGTACAGTTATAGATAACATATACTGTGTAAGTTCATCTTTCAACCAACAGTCTGAACAACTCACTCTACTGCATCTCATCTCTCTTATTTATGGAACTGTTGCACCTAGTTACCAAGGCAGCAGACTGTAACCACGGCAGTGTGACAAGCACTTATCATGCTTCATTACGTCTGTAACTGCAGCCATAATTAGTCATCAGCCATCCCAGCTGGGCTGTCATTTCGATGAAGCTGATTGGATTCCCAAGCATCGGGGTGTGATGTCGTTCTCATTGCATGGCTGATTTGCTAATTATGATATCAGCTCAATTACTCTGTGACAGTCTGATGAGGAGGCAGACAGCTTGAAATACTGATAGCACCAGCTCTAATGATAAGCCTAACTAACTTTACTTCTAACATGGCTTGAACACTAACTCGTTATATCAGCACAACTAACCAAACTTGGACAGGCTCAATAATGTATGCACTAGCACTAGTACTAGTTGAAATATCTGATTTCAACTAATGTTTTTAATTATGATTTCAGCAGGGGGAGGGGAGGGGTGCTGGCCTTGGGTTCCTGGGCCAGAGGCTCCACTATCTTTAGTCTTTAATTTTTAAAGGAAGAAATCATTATAGGTCTGTAATTCTACTAAAAATCCAGGGTCATTGTTAGGGATTAGAGCAAGGTTCAGGGATGAGCACCATATTATACAGTGTGCTCGAGTATAGAACATTATTCTGGAGCTCAGGCACCCAAACATATCAGAAACTATTACCTTGTGACTTTGTTAAGGGAAAATCATTAATTACTTCTATTAATTGATAATGGTCAGGGTTACAGTTAGGAATCACTCTCTGCTTCAGTCTGCTTCTTTATAAAGCAAAAATCATGTTGCTTATAGTTTAGTTGACTCAGATTGTGGCACACAGAAAGGTACTGATCATTACCATCAATCCATTTTCTAATCTTGCCTTGCATCCAGTCTGCAGCTGTAATCATGACTGAGACAGTTGATGTGATCAGTGCTGATGGCATGTCTGGAGCTACATACAAACAAGAAATTAGGTGAAAACCTCTCATCTCCAAATGCAATAGTTTTTATTACCTTTTTATGCTTCAAAGTGTGATGATTTTCATGATCATAGAGCCCTGAAAACCCAGTCCAAACCATTGTGTCAACCACTGGAAATACAACATGTTTTACATTTAACATGTAATGACTAGGACATTAAAAAACATTAAATGACTAGAACATTTCATACCAAAACCAAGTCTCTCTCGCCTTCACATGCTCTGTTTCTCTGTCTGTAAGCCCTTGTTCTCTCCTGTCAGGGTTGTATAGAATAATAGAAGGGAGGAGGAAAAGCCAGTCTGCTGTTGATAGATTTGGGCCAAAGGAAGGCTGAAAGGAACAGGACATTGATGAGCATGTAAAGCTGAAGGTACAAACTTATTAGAAATCCTCCATTTTAAGCCCAGAAAGTGGACAGCACTGCTAATTCAGTTCAACTGATCTGGTGGAAAGAACTAATGGGATGTGAAAGAGAGAGGATTAGGGAAGGAAAGATAAAGAGAAAAGCAAAATAGAGAGGAATGGAGGGATTTATGGAGAGAAGACAGGGAGTGTAGAGTAAATGAAATGAAGAGAGAGTCATAATAAAAAGAGGAGATCGAGACAGAGGAACAGAGGCATACAGAAAGAAGGATTGATGGATGGAAAGGGAGGGGAGGACAGTGAGTCAGTAAAGTTAAGTTTGCAGTTTGATGCAGTCAAGATAAATGGATACAGCGTACATTTTGCTGGGCGGTGAAAGTAAAAACAATATCATTGATACATTATCAGGGTTCCTAAATAAGCTAAGAAATACAATAGAAAAAATTTTTCAATAAAAAAACAAAATTTGTGCAGTAGAGGGTTAAGCTAGATTTATATTTGACTACAAAGTTATTAATCAGAATAAATCTTCGCGTCATGCTCTTCAACAGTGGTTAAGTAGCTTGAAGTCCTGGGAAAGTAGATTTCCACTCATGTCACACACAAATATAATTTTACACATCTCAAAATAATAGTTGATACCATTTATAGATGAAAACAACACCATTCAAACAGTTTGTAAATTGGAATAAATGGTCATCTGTTTTGAAACCCATCTCAGATTTTGGAGGAAATATAATCCATAAATCACTTAAAGTAACTGGATTCAGATTGCATTACTACTAGTACTACATACTAGTGGATTATGTTGCTGATATTATTTTAAAAAGGTCAATCTGTCAAGTAAGGGATTACATTTTGAAAATAATCTTCACAACACTGGCTATGGTGCTCTGCTTAAAATTTGGTAGCAAGCTACAATACAATACAAAATTATAATTATAATTTTATGTTCTAACCAGATATTGATCCTGTAGTACTCCAGTTCGCCAGCAACACTACAGTTGAGTAATAGACTTAGGTAAAAACCAAAATCTGTACTAAGCCTTTAACACTTAAACACACACTGAAAAAGAATGTGTGTTGTCACGCAATTGTTGAAAGATTTACTGCAAAAACCAAAAACGCATTTATCAAATAATAAAAATGTCTGGTCAAATGATATTTCTCTAAAGATTACATCATTTTCAAAAGTCATTATTAAAAATTAAATTAAACATATTTTTCAACGGACATTTTCAAAGTTGAAGCATTAGCAGCTCAGACTTTTGGACCCCACTGTATGTCTAAAAAAAGTCAAAAGAAAATAAATTAAAAGTCTTTTTTTCCTGATTGATGCCCAGATGGAGGTAATTATTGGTGGTGGATTACTGAGGTATACTGTAATTACTGAAATTCTCTCTGGTTGACATTACTTTCCCCTGCGCTGCCCCTCCATCTCTTCTCTTCCTTCCTCCTCATTTCTTTCTTCATCACAGTGTGGATGAATAGCTTCCCTGCCAAGTACTCTACACTCATTCAAACTCTGTCTTTCTCTTGCCTTCTTTCTCCGCTGAGAGCTAATGTTAAATGAAGCAGTGGTTTTAATTGAGGCAGTGGGTTTAATTGCTTGTAAAAACAATTTGCTGCTGAAATGAAGCCAACTGAGATTGTTTGATTTAACAATGTTAGACACTCATGCAGACAGAGATGGAAAGATTCTCTGCTACACATAGTAGTTTACTATCATTAAGTCTCACATCACATAGTTAGACAACCAGAGAGAAGGTCTGTAACTTGCAGTAATTATTGTATCTAAGACCTCTATTTACACAGGTTGAGAAAATCATTTACGTCAGTTATCTGTCTGGTCTCATGGCTGTCTTATCAAGGAGAAAGTACATGGAATCCAATATTTTTCCATTTAGAAAGGCATGAGAAGATCTTTGCCACAATAGTTAAAGATTTTCTTGTTTCTGTGTCAATGCAACCTAAGGAAATACAATGCATGATCAGGTTTGTGTTACAGACATGATCGAAAATATGTGAAGCCCCCGTGCATTTATAAAACTTGGGTTTTAACCATGCAATCTTTATTTAATCAATATGTATCTTGACTGAAATAAAGGATTTATATCTACCAATTTCATATGTTTTAGAGGAAATTTTTTATGTAGTAAAACAAAAATTGTCGACTTTGTCAGAACTCCACAGGGACTTGGTGGCAAGGTGTATTGGGACAACAGTACTGCAGTGTTCAGGTGGAGGGTAGTGTACAAGTTACCACTCTTAGCTGCTATCTGTCACAGGTTGAGCCAAGGGCGGGGAATGAATGTAATGAAATTGAGACTGTTGTATATTTGGATTTCTTAGTGTCAACATGTTGCAGTAATTCTGGGGAGGCAGTGTTGAGAGTATGGCAGGGGCACACACACACACACACACACACACACACACACACACACACACACACACACACACACACACACACACAGCCAACACGCGAAGGAAAGCCGAGCTGCAGTGAGAAGTTCTGCTTCCATCACCTAACACAGTATCAGAGTGACAGGCCCTCTGGACCGCTGGCTCCTCCCACCATCACACCTCCGCCTCCGTCAGACCACTAAGCTCTTAAGTGGAGCAT
>CABFOQ010018640.1:744-16997 GCA_900660455.1 Gephyroberyx darwinii | reverse complement strand
CACACACACACACACACACACACACACACACACACCCCACACACACACACACACACTCATACTTTCCCTATTATTTCATTTACTCCATTACAGTTAGTTTAGGTTGCCACTATTGTGTTGTTTGTTTCTCTTGTTTTGAGGTGAGATTTTTCATAAGCCTTTTTTAGGTCAAATGCACAAATTAGTTATTTGCATCTCTTTGGGTTTTTTGTGTGAGCATGTGTGTGCGTCTGTGTTGTTTTTCTGTAACCAGGAAGTCAGTTTGATTTAACTTTACTTTTTTGTTAAATATGTAATAACTAATGACATTGGTGTGAATTTCTACCTTAATAGATATCTAAGATGACATTTGATGGTAATACCTTTCTATTTATGATAAATAACCTTCTATATATGAGTGCCTGTTCTTTGCGATTGCTATATCTGGAAATCTTTTTTTTTTTTCTGTCATTCAAGGTACAGTGTATGTGTTTGTTTATCCACTGGTCTACTCCACTTACACACACCTACACTCACGCACCCACATACAACCCCCCACTAAACCCAATGAATAAAGCTGTTTCTATCACATAGACTGTCCATCCCCTCAGAAACACACACACGCACGCACGCACGCACGCACGCACGCACGCACGCACACACCTTTAAACACAAATACATGCTCACACCGTCATATCCAATCTGACCTTGAACTGATAGGAAAATACAAAATAAATAAGAACATTAAGTACAAGCACTTGATTTTGCTTCCCCTCTCTATCCCTCTCTCTCTCGGAGTCAGTCCAGTGTGAAATTACTCCACTCCCATTTTCTTCATAAATCTGGAGACCAGACAAGCCGGAAGCTGATAGTCACAGTGGTTGCACAGTGCACACCACAATTCTATGTTTCCATGGAGACACCCACAGACCATAATATCATGTTGCTCCAGAAAAACTGACACACCATTAAACTGAGGTAGAAAGCTACCAATGTCATCACAATCAATCATCACACAATGTCATCAAACAATGTTCTGACAGAAATGTTCCTCTCTGCATCAGCTAAAATGGATGAGGATGTATGTCATTGAGAAAGTAATTTGCTTTCACTGGATACCACAGATTCAGTTTATGGCCATTTTGTAGCATCATGCGTCATGTTCCATTACTCCAAGTAAGCATGTGGCTTAATTCACCTCGGGACATAAAATGATTAAATTAGTCTTTTGTGTTGATTTGTTAGGCTTAGAGTTTATTTGTTTGTTTATGTTATAGCTGTATTAACTACAAACACCTGATGTCATGTAACAATCCCCTGTGCCATAAACCAGGGCAATAATTCATACAAAAACCCAATTCACATGTCAAAAGAATGATATAGTAGCTCACAAATGGTGACTATATAGGACATCAGGCTATGCAGTCATAAATCTACAGCACCATCAGACAGGCAGCACCATTCACTAGCCACCTAATCTAAATGCTACAGGGTGTGTGTGAGTGTGGTTATGTCACTGGAGTTATCAAGTGGGTTCACACAGCTAAAGTCACCTACGCAACCTTGTACCTATGCTTAGGCTTATCCCTATTTCCCAACATTACCCAATCATTTCTAAACTCAACATCAATATGGGGCGGCCGACCCTGCTGGCTTGAAACAGGCTGCTCAGTAGTTCAAACACCAAACTGTACCAACGATCATAAGCTAAAGGGATGGTTGATCTTGTGGCTTGCGACAGCCTGCTCAGCATTTCACAAATTGAATTGTACCAGCAAACAGTATTGTTAATGATGAAACAAACAAATGCTACTAATAAACTAACTAATAAATTAACATACTAGCAAACCTATATACCGGCAAAATTACTAGTAAAAACAAATGCTAACACACCAACATGCTGATGCCCACGAATGCCTAAATCACCTAGTAGTGATTGACCACTGTGGTTAACTACAAACCCTTGGCATCCAACCACCACAGTTTTTCAACCCCACTGCTCTACCTGCACTGACAACTAGATAGATAACTTATACTCTTGCAACTGAATTGCTGCCAACTCTGAAAAAATTGTACAGTATATTGTTTGCGCCATTAAGTAGTATGCAATTTGGGTGTCACGTAATGATGACAATGACCGAATGAAGAAGGAGGTTTAAGAATTTGTGAGTCAATTAGTTATTCAAAACAGCTTGATTTGGATGTCTTACTTTGAATTATACAGCAATATTACAAAAAAATACTGTCTAAAATGACATATATACTTTTTCTACAATGAATTTGAAACCAAAACAGATTAGAAACTGATTTAGAAACTGCCCTATTTAAATGAATGTAGTAAAATACTATGCCGTGAACTGAGGACAACCAATGGGAATAGTAACATTTACTTACAAGTTATCAGTAAATTTGACTGGTAGACATGGTTTACATCCTACATTCGATAACCCCAGTGACATACCCATTGAGATAACATTGAGATAAAGTGGTAAGTGAATGCCGCTGCCTGTTTGATGTTCCTGTAGATTTATGACAGCATAGCCTGATGTCCTCTATAGTCACGATTGGTTCTTTAACATGTGAATTGAGCTTCTGTATGGGGATAATGGCACGATTGTTACACCACATCCTCTGTATTGGTAAATGCAACATGACAGTTAATTGTTTTATTTGTATTTCCACACATTCCACATTTCCACATAAACAAAAAGGCAGGCATTTAAGCTTTAGGATTTTCTCCTTAACAGAGAAAATGTGAGTATGAAATGAGTTGACACACTCAAGTGTTACATATTCTAATTGCCAGCCAAAACCATTATGATGACAAACACACTATTTCCATCTAATCAATATTTTCATTGCTACACTCTGATTATGAAATTAGAACAACCTCAAAATGTGATATTCCTTGTTCAGGAGCTTTGTTTCTAGAAATGTCCTAAACTTAAATTAGGTCAGGGTTACAATCCAGGCAATGTTGTCATTCATAAACCTTTTAAAGTAGTTTTAAATGTAAAGAAAAATATAAACATAATTGTTTAACAATCAAATTTGAAAATAAAATTATATTGCCACACTCTTTCTGTGTCTCTCTTTGTGTCTCTTTCTCTCTCTTTTAAAAGGTTTGTGTGCATGCTGCGCTTTTTGATGCATGTTGAAGCTGTAATTACAAACTGGCAGGCTCCCAATGACCTGCCTTTCTCTCTCCCTCTCTCTCTATCACACACACACAGACAACATGCACAAGGAAGTCTACAGCTAAAGGGCTGAAACCCTCCAAATCTTTATTTCTCTTTTCCTCCTTCCCTCTCATGACCATTCATTTTCCCTCTCTTGCCCTCTTCTCTTCTACCTCTCTTCCTTCCCCCTCCCCTAGTCTAGTCCAGATGTGGATGGGTCTCTTAACATTGAAAGAGGCTCCTCAACCATCTGTCTTTGACCTCAAACATACACAACCACAGACACTCAAAACCACACAGAGAAATAGCAAGCCAGCTTTTCAATATTTCATCAGAGACTGCCTGACAGAGAGCAAAGACACAGATATGTCTATATTCTGTATACTTTGGATCCAAACTGGTCAAGCTGCTGAGGCAAAACAGGCCTGCTAAACAGAGATGGCCTCCACGCTAGCTGGGTGGGAGCTGACCTCCTCTCAAAGAACATTGATGAGAGTCTTAGGGCGAATCACAATTCTCCCCTTCGCCCTCGCCCTTAGCCCTAACCCTCCATTTTGCACGTTCACGTTTAGGGGTAGGGTGTCCCGATTCTAGTTGGGAGCGAGGGGTAGGGCGAAGTGTAAGCGCTACATGGCCTTCCAAACGGAGATTTTTCAGGAGCACACTATAAACCGAGGGTTATGAGAAATCTCCGACAAGCATTGGCAAGCAACAAAAGGAAACCACAAATGTAATATTTTCTTCATTAATAAAGAAATTTAATATATTATAACCGTTGTATTATCTTAGTTTAATGTCGTCTCAATGTATTATAGACATTTTCTTTATAAAAAGCATAAAAAACAATCGCTAGTATGCCGATCGTTACAACATTGTTTTAAGGCTGATTTGTGCATGACAGTCCCGGATTTTGACATATTTCCATATCACATTTCTCCCATTTGATGGCATGTGACGCCCAAAATATAACTAAAGTTCAGCAGCGAAGTTGCTGCACTTGTTACCGCTCCTCTAATATCAGTGCAGATTGGCAGGGTAGGAGCACAGAGCACCGCTATTCTGTCATGAAGTGGTAATGAAGCATGTTCTTTTTTATTTGATGACTTGTTTGAGCGATTGATAGCGTGAAACTTATAAGTTGTGAACGAATTGCGAGCGTCCATGCTTTTCTATCTCCGTCATTGTGATAATACTATTATTGCCATTATTACCATTATTGCCATCATTTGCCATTTGTTTTAGGATATTTCTTATACGAGCCTGTTGACCAAAGTTGTTTATTGTATAGTGATGCATGCCCCTATCTTGTCTTGTACTGCTGCAAACTGCAATTTCCCCTCGGGGACAATAAAGAGCCATCTATCTATCTATCTATAGTAATCTATAGTAATGTCCGCCAACAAACTCGTCGCGTCTGTTTACGTAAACGGCAACGACGATGACGTGATGACGTATCAGGGTCTTGAAGGGTTGTCCCAAGGGGGAAGACTACCCCTTGTACTCCGTCCGAGGGGCAAGGCGAAGAGCGAGGGGCACTCGAAAACGGGGGGGAGGGGTACAAATTGAGAATTGGGATTTGGCCTTAGTCGCCCATGACACCTCAAGTCAACCCTGAAGTACAACTGATCTCAATTTGCTGTTAATTAATTCCTATTCTACTTCCAGTCACATTTGGCCTACTTGCCCTACTCCCGTTAATTCACATCATATTTTTTATTTTTTGGTCTGGTTGAGCCTGCCTCTGTTTATACCTGCTTCCCTGTCTTCAGGGTGGCAGGCTTCCTACCTCAAGTATAATGTCAATGAAATATGGCCGCCATGTGAATAAAGTGTGTTGGGATCAGTGGCAGGGACGGATTCACATTAGGGTTAGGGTTAGGGTTAGACAATATGACAACTATGATAACAACAGCACCCTGTACAAAAAGGTTGCCTGACAGTTTGAATGCAACAATTGTTCACAATAAATATTAGTATAAAACAATCTATAATTTTCTTTATAGTTCCAATTCCATATTTTGTTGATGTTAGTTCTGTAGTCAAGAAAATAGCTTTATTGGGATTTGTTTAAGCTGCCGCATTAACTCTGACTGCTGTATTGTCCTCTGGCACAGTGACCTCTTGCATGCGCAGACACACACACACACGTGCAGATAGTTTTTAAATTAAAGTGATGGCCCAAATGTGTAGGCCAGATTGCAGTTTCTTATTGGCAGATAGGGTTTAAACCTTTATCTGACTGGCTGTTGTGGTCAATGGGTTAGGCACAAATCTTTTAATCCCAGAGGCGGCAATCTGTGAAATCATAAAACCTCAGATTACAGTGTCATTGCCATCTGGTCAGAATTTAACCACGGTTAGCAGTCAGTGGCCATCTGCAAGCACACATACTTTCTGTGTTTCACAGTGTCATGCACTTGCACTCACACACACACACACACACACACACACTCACAGCCGCTGTATGTCTCTTTACATTACGGCAGTGAGCAATATATTACCCGCCTTTTGCCAACGCAATGGTGCATCAGAGCATCAATGTAAATCCATTCAGATTGTTTTCCCCTATATGAAATGACAAGACCATGTCTCATGAAACGATGTGCAGTTAATTTTCTGGTTGGATACATGCCCACATAAAGATACCATATATTGCAAGGTTGCAATGAGATGCCATATTTCAGAAATGTCGTGGACTGGGAGTATCACTGTTTTCGAATGAGAACTGTACATGCATGCAGTATATGCATCACAAATATGCAAAAGCTCCTCCTAAATCTCTCCACTCACTTTTGCACACAAACTGTTTGCCTAGTTTCGTTCCTTTTTCACTCACTACATACTCACATTCTCACAGACATTTTCAGTCTGTATCACTATATTACAAACACATTTTCTGTCTTTCAGTCAGTCAATTTCAGTCTTTTACTGCATCACAAACACACTCACTTTTAATTTCTCTTTCAGTATCACACACAAGATGCGTACTCTTATTCTTTCATTTCAAACTTCAACTCAATCACAAATACACTGGCTCACATTTCCACACTTTCATTCTCTCTATTTTGTGATCAGACATTTTTTCTGCATCCACTATCTTATTTCTTATCACTTACTCTCTGTCTAAATAACTTGCCTTTTCTGTAATAGCTTTACACTCACACTCCCTTCTCACTTACTTTCTCTTCCCTTTCTCTATCATCTTATGCTTATGCTCTTAGATGCTTGTTGCTTGATGCTTGTAGGGAGGAAATGCACTCACAATTTCTGGTGACAAGTAGTTCTCGTGCCTACCTACGTTGAATGCACTTATTGTAAGTCGCTTTGGATAAAAGTGTCTGCTAAATGCCTGTAATGTAATGCACTGTCATCTTTGTCTCTTTCTGGTCCTGTGTGTGATTACATTTTTACAGTAGCTTTAATGCAGGGCACGCTGGAGGAAGAGCTTATGAGAGAAATATTTTAACATAATATTTTATTGTTGCCATAGAGAGAATGTTGAGCAGACTGACAATAAAAAGATCAGACAGGAGAAGACGGGACAGATGAGGTTAGAATTAATATAAATTCATGGTAAGGCCAGGATCAATTTTATGGTTAGGGTTAGTAGGATATTGAATAGCATGCCAATAAATGAACAGAACTGGAGACAGGAGAAACTAAAGAGAATGCATAACAAGTCAGGATGTGGTCAGGGTTAGAACCAGGAGAGTTAATGGCATTGTAGCATAAAAAGCTATTAACATGAAGATGGCTGTGGTAAGAAGCACTAAAGTAAAGATAACAATTTTCAATTCAATTCATAACAATTTTCTTTCATTATTGTAGTTATATTACATCACACTCATACTTCATCCCAGCAATTAACCATAAGTGGCACATTTGTGACCCAACATGAAAAAAAGGCACATAGTGAGAGATTTTGTTTTTGTTTTTCATAGGTTTCTTTTTATCCAGAGATTTAATATAATATAGGGGTCCATAAATTATTTTGTTTGAATTATTAAAGGATAAATCCACCCTTGGATACTCCTACACTGTTTTATATCATCAATCTATGATGATGCATTCAAGTAGACATTCAACACAAAATCCCATTTTTTTGAGCTGTAAACATATTTCTATGACTTCTATATGGTGAAACCTAACAATATTGGACATAAATTCAACATATGGGAGCTAAGCCTGTGAAGCTATTTCAGGCAGAGTGGAGCAGAGTGGTGCAGAGTGGTGCAGAGTGGCGCTACAGCTCAGTCAGCTGATGTGTCAGGTGAGCTCACATGTTGCCATTGCAAATTGGGTGGTCTATTTAAACTGTCAAACTCATTTGCTCATTCTCTGCTGCTGCTTACCCCGCCACCACGCCTGCTACTGCTGCACATTAATCTCACACCCCACCACTGCCCCAGCATCCACCTGTGGGCTCTCATTCCCTAGGGGGAATGCTATCGATGATACCTGCCTCTCTTGGCTCTCTTAATTATGTTACAAAGGCCGATGCAACTGTAGAGTCCTTGTAGGGACATGATGGTACATTCATTTACTAAAGTGTACTGAATGAAAGAGAATGGGAGGTAAAATATGTAACCCTGGTTCCCTGGTTAGTAAAGAACTGCAACAACAGAATGCTCCTACATAGCGCCTACATAGTCCCTAATAGGCTTAGTGTAGGTAAAATCTAAGGGGAACAAGTCCGATGTATATGTTAGATGCATGACCAGGGGAAAGACAGAAGACAGAATCAATCAGTCTTTCGGATGTTGTTGTAAAAGGCCTTCAAGAAAAAAAATATATATATATGGCCCTGGACACATACGGTGATTATGAAAAGTCTACACAGCCTTTCAAATGTTCAAGCTTATATTGCCTGAAATGAAAAACCCATTAAATCTGACATTTTCACTTTCATTTCGATATAGTAACCAGCAAGAAAATAACGGTAAAAACAAAAGACTACTTATTTCTAACGCATTAAAAATGGTAGACTAAAACACATTGGTTGCATATATCATGCCTTAGTTATGCCTTAGAGTGTATTTACAAATATTTGTTTGGGGTACCTTATTATAAAGTGTTACCAAAAATACCCAATGCACAAAAACCCAAATTAACAAAAAATGTCACCTTGACAATGACAATGACTAACCTAACTTACCTGACATGAGCTTGACCTCTTGGGTTGGGAGAGAATTCCTGGTGTTCACGGTGCTCTTAGAGAACAACCTCACTATGAATGGTGAGAGGTGCACATTTGCAGCCTCATCCATTGACTTTCTTGGGTAACTCCTTATGGCAGATGGCATAGCACGCCTCCAGTTAAACATTGATGCCATTTACTGGATTCCTGAGCCCACATCGGCTGCTCAGGTGGCCTCTTTTCTTGGAGAGACAGTCTATTAACTCTGGTTCCTGTCTGTAGGCTGAAGGCTGAAGGGAGCTCACCTCACCTCCATACTGGCCAATTTTCACCTTATTACGATGCCCAGGCTAATGGGGGGGTGGAGAGGTTTAACCAAACTTTAACGAATGGGAACCATGCACATCGAAGCCCAGGGTTGCACTTTGTAGACAGTACTTAGTCAAACCCTCATGCACCACCGAGCTATTAAGCATAAAACAACATAGGTCTCTTGTTACTACTGCGGGATACTTTTTGATCACTCTGTATTTCTTTCATTGACATAACAGGGGAGTTAACTAGTCAACTATCACCTGACTTGAAAAAGTCGGGATGTTTATCCACCGATGTTTGGCCAGGTTTAACATGTTGCCTCCCTTAACGAGACACACTTTAAAACAGATCAAATAGCTATTCGCCTAATAAAAACGTATGGCTTTTTGCAAAATGCTGGAATAGTACCATTTTCAAAACTCTAGAAATAACACATTACTCTGCTTCCTAGGCTGTCCTATGAACTACTGCCTTCATGTTATACTGTAGCATGGTGTGATGGATTTGGGGTCATGGATTTGGTGTGATGGATGAGTTTGTATTAGTTGTATTTTACCTTGCTGCGTCCATCTTTCCCCAGTGGTCCTCGGAAAACTCCTTTGATGTTCCTCAGGTGTCCATTACTGAGCCGGGTGGAGCTGATTACAATGTAGTAGCATGCCATGGCCCAAAAAATCAAATGCTTCAAAGAACTCCAAATGGTCTCCAAAAGGACTAATATAGAAAGAATAGAAATCGCATTTTAGGCAATTTCTAAAGCATGTCCCAACTCCACTGTAACAGTGGAGTTGACACAGCACCTCACTGGACACTTAGAATGATTTACCACCGTTAGATGGCCAAGTTCTTTTAGAATAAGCCATCTAGTGTATGTGAGGACAGAAGAAATAGACTAATAGTTCATTGCATGGTACCATGGGACAAAATTGAAAGCTTCCTAAGAATGATGCAAAATGGCAGCTGATGGGAGCTGCAATATTAAATGAAAGCAATATTAAATGAAAGCAAAGGATATTCAAGAAAAACAGAGTTGAGCCCTCAGCTCAAAGATGTTACCAGGCAGCAGAGAGAAGAGTTTAGATCCTCATATAACAAAAAAATGAAAAGCAAAGGCAGTCTGCCTCTCTCTGTCTGTTCCAAACTCAGAGCTGTTTCAGACTGTGAAGTAGTAAGTAAAACCAGAGGGCAGCAGCAGTCTTTCAATCTAATACATATTCTCGCTTCAAAATTGTAGACTCTGGACTCTCATGGAGATGAACACCACTAACAGGAAAACTTTCTCTGGCTGAGTTAGTCTGGCTCTGCAGTGTGAGATGGCAGAAGTCACTTTGTCTCTTAAAGTCCACTGGAAACGCTTTCCGGCATTCTCCCAGTCAGTTTCTCTCTCTCACTCATTCTAAGTCACTTATATAAATGTCTCTGTTTCTCTTGGTGGACTGTATCTCAGCCTGTATCGCAGTATTAGTCTTCTGTTTTTCTCTTTTTTTCAGTTGTCTAGTTCAGTATCCCAATAGACTTTCTAAGCAATGTTTATACATTCTCATACACCCTCACAAAATGACCTTTTTGCTGATAGAAAAATGCAAAGCAAATGTCACCAGCCTAAAGAGTAGGCACTTAACCTTACTACAGCTCTTTTCTCTTTTTGTCTTTATGTTTCTTTCTTCCTCTTTTTGTCTTTCCATGAACTTAATGTGTTAAATTCAGCATTGGTTACTTCTCTCTCCCTCACTGTCTTTCTTTCTCTTCACTCACTTGCTCTCTTTCTTCTTTTTTCCTCTCCTCTAGCAAAGTCTCTCAATCTTTTTTCAGTTCCATCTCTTTGTCTCCTTTTCCATTAGAGACTGCTTCTCTTCTCCTCTTCACCTTTTCCCAGTTCTCTCCACTCCTGCTCCTTGTCCCTCTTCTCGTTTCTTCTGTGTACTCTGCTAGTCCTTTCTTCAGTCTCTTCTCATTGTCCTCTCATCCTCACATGCCTTTTCCTTTTCTCCTCTCACAAAGGATACAGCTAAAATGTTTTGTTTTCCATTGCGGTGTCTCTCTTTGGGGAGAGACTGTGTGTGCAGCGCTGCTCGCCTCCTCTCTGTCAGCGCAGTGTGTGAAGCAGTGTGCTGAACCTGCTGTCTGAGAGCAGGAGCAATGCTGGCATGTCAGGGCAGACACACACAGTCAGAGTGGGGTATGCTGTTATGGACTGTTTACGGTTGCCGGCCACCTGCTGTCGTCCAATGAGAATGCAGAATTGCATTCATTATGCTCCACCCACTATCACTGACTCAGCTCTGACACACCCACACATACACAAACAGTCTGCATGTACTGCATGAGACGTGCAGCATGCACACTACATACTACATACACTAATACATAAACACATGAACACTATGCACAAACAGATACACGCACATTTACGCATACAGTTTGTATCAATCTGAAGCAATTTTCTCATTCTGTCATTCTGTAAGTGACAGTACTCACTCATCTGTTTTCTCTCTTCCTGTCTTTCCCTCTTTGCACACACATTTAATTCCTTCTCTATTATTTCCGCTCTCTGACTTTTACCTCTTACATACATTTTATTCCTGATTTATACTCTTTGTCTCTGCTCCACTCTTTGCCTCTATCTACCTCTGTCTCCTCTTTCTTCCTCATTCTCTTCTCTGTATCTCCTCTGCCCATCACCATCAGAGAAGGCTGAGGCAGCAGATGATCTGTGGGTGGAGGGGCAGAGGGAAGTGGATGGAGGGAGAAAGAGTTGGAGTGATGGATCTTGCCAGGGATCTTAGTAATGCTTTACAGTCTCCAAGTAACATCCCCTCTTCCTTTCCCTCTGCACCTCATCTCTCACCCCTCTTTCCCCTCCTTCCTCTCTCATCTTTCCTCATCTCCATCTACTACCCATTTATACCCCTCTCTCTTCTCCCTCACCTACTCCCTTCTTATCCCCACTGTCCTCCTACCCACCTCCACCCCCTTTGGCTCCTCCTCTCCTGTCATCCCTGCTGTGATGCCTTTCTCCCTCCTCCGCTCCTCTCAGCCTATGCTGCTCTCAAGCCTCCTGTCTTATGTTAATGGGAGCACAGCTGCTATAAAAAGATGATTGTATGTAAAGATGCAGAGTAGAGCTGCAAGCTGCAGTTGGCATTCCCTCTTTGTATCTCTTTCTCCCATCGCTCCCCTAGGCCATGGTTACACTTGTGATTTTTGTGATTTAAATGATAAATCTGAACATGAAAGCTGATTGTAAAGATTGTATTGCTGTACATATCACACTTGTCCTATGTGCCTGCATTACATTTTTCTGCTCTTCTTCATCTGTGTAGATTGCTCATGCAGTCATGGAGCCAATAGCAATGTGAGGACACTGATTTTTTGCAGCCAGAACCATCACTCGCATCCTGGCATGAATGGATGATAAAAATCTAATTTAAATGACAAATGTAAACACAGCCCCTCTATCTCACTGCCCTTTCTCCTTCCCTTTCTCAGTGTTTGTGTTGTATCTTGATTTATTATCCTTGTGTTTATCTTCTTTGTGTCCCATTATTGAAAGGCACTTTATGATAAACCTGTTTGTTGAAAGCGTTCTATAAATAAACTTGACTCTTGTAGTCCCGCTGATCTTATCTTTAACTGAAGGCAATCATAGCTCATCAGAGCAGGACACCGCTAACATCTGTCTTATCTTGTCTTACCTTGTTTTTCCTTACTTCTCACTCTGTTTTTTTCTCTCTCCCTCTCTCCCACCATGTGAAGCAGAGTGGGTGGGTCAGAAGCTGATGAAAACTGTTTGCAACAGAAAATGTCAGACAGGTAATAGAGCCTTTGAGAGTAACCTGGGGACTAGTTAATGTTGCTGACATCAGGCCTGGAGCCGGCATCATGTGGTAGAATAAAGCAGAATAATGCTTAAATGCAACAACCAAGAACTGTTTAAAACTTTCTGTTTGAAGGTTTTTACATTTCAGATTAAGGGTTGGTTTAGGCTGGATTTGTAAATGTTTAAATGACAATTTTAAGATGTTGTAGGGTAGGGTGTAGAATGCTATAGGGTGTATAACTGATTTAGTATCGCTGAAGCAAATGTGTTTGACTGTCTTTGGAGTTAATCAATTCAACTAAGATCACCTCCATGGGGCAACAGTCAGGTTTCTAACAAAGGAATAGCTCTAAGCTTTCTACATTAGAAAGAGTCAAGGCTTGTGGTCCTCAGAAATGACTGGGAGAGGAATAAGTTTATAGGACAGGTGCAGGTTTTATCTCCTACTGTTACCTCTGCTGTACTAACACGGCCGTCTGAGCTACGTATGACATGGGATGAATGGCCTACAAGACATAGAGCTCTAGGAAGCTGGTGAGTAGAATAGTGGCTTCAACAGTCTGAGTTGAGATGCGGCTAAATTACAGGTTTTGCTCTCCATTGCTGGCAATTTGGCCATTGATGTTGATGCTTATGAACAGCTTCTTCTCTTTTAGAATCCAAACTTTTCTCCTCAGCTCAGCAAAGAGTCATTCTGTTCCAGCATTACAGAGATGTTCATCATAATTTTGAATCAGCAGTCTTCTGGAATGCTTAGGATGAAGTACACTTGGTCAGCATAGGCACTGCGGAGCCGTATACCAACACAGATTAGTCCAGATGAGTTGTCAAGTTCAGGGGATAGAGTCAATATCCTGCTGTTGGAGGAAAATGGTTTCTGATTCAATAGGTTGATTAGGCCTTAGGTCATCTGGAAAACAATCCTCTCTCAGGACACTTAGGTCTGCTTCTCTGTACTGTTCTGCGGGGGGTGTTTCACCAAATCTGTCTGTCCCATAAAGTGAATGAACAGTGGTATCAAGTAGTTTGAATTTGCCGGCATCAAGATCAGGGAAGCTACTATAGATAATCTATAATATCTATACTATCTATACTATAGTAAAGAAGGCCATAGATGACTATGCTGGTACAGAAAGCTGGATCCATTACTCCAACGATTGTGTCTTGTTAACTCAATTAAGGTCTTCCCATGTGTGGAATCAACTGCAGGGTTTTGAACCGAATTGACATACCTCCAGTCCTTGCCGTACTTTCTGATTGTATCCATGAGAGAACTGTCATAGAATCTGTCTACAAGGTTGTCTGTCTAGGAAAGGAAAGTTATTTTCTGACTTCAACAGTTGATGGCCCTGGGCTCCCATTAAAGCAGCATAAAGTTCCAGCCTTGGAATGGACAAATGTCTCTTAGGGGCTACTCGTGATCATGGTAGCAGGACACACAGGCCTAAAAGCTATTTGATGTGTCGCTGAAGATGTGGATGTCATGAACTGTAGTGGAGACATCCTTTCCAACAGACCTGTAGCAGCAAGGAAGTGAGATCTGATGCAGGTAAGTGAGCATCTTTCCAGTTTGTCCAAGCTGAAAGTAAGTTTCTTAGTAGGCAAGGACCAGCCCACCCACATTCTTTAGATCAGTTGCTGAGCAAGGGTTTTGCTCAAGTGGTAAATGTTGGAAAGTAGCCCAAAAGATTATATTGGTTTGCTAGTACTTGCTAGTACTGTGGCACATCGTGACTGGTGCTGCCTCAACAGGCAAGAGAGGGGCAGTTGGGAAGTTCCACTAGTGATTGGAACTTCCACAAGTGATTTTGGGAAAGCCAAAGGTCAGTGCTTCAGGGATATACCTAATGTGTATGTGTAGTTTGACTGAAGGGTGCATAGGGTCTGCTGGGGCAACGGGTGAATTGGTGAGTTAACAAATGAATATAGTTTTATGCCATTATTAAATTAATTGTCTCCCTGATCTATAAAAGACGCTTGCTTAGGAAATAGAAGCCCTTAAGGTGGAAATTCAGTACAATAAAATGAAAATGAGAAAACTGTGCAATGAGAGAGAGATGCAAATTGAACCGACCTAATCATATTAATCACAATGACCGTGAATTTTTTTAACTAATTAAGCCGATGCTTCCCTACTCCGCAGGCATTGTGAAGTTACAAACCACAGACATCTTTAATTTTATTTGAGAAAATAAATGAGAACAAATGAGAATGTTCAGTTTCATGTACAAAGAAGAATGTCCTATTAGAAAGCCTGAAGAGGTAATTATCTCTGTACAAGGATGCCCAGAAATCAAATGCGAATCAGGCAGAAGAGACAGAAAGGAATGAATACAAGTTAAAAGCATGACAGTAGCTCAGAATTACACTAATGACTAAAATACATTGCACAAATAGACTGCTTGTGCGTTCTGGGACAACTGCTCACTTCAGGGCATTTGCTGATTTTCTCTGGAAAGAAGAGAGCTTACTTGCAGACTAGGGTTGCATTTGTTCATGAGGATTTAAATTGGGGCAAATCCATGAATTGATTTAGATGGGAGACGGGAGTAATCTTTATTAATGCAGTCACTGCTATCACTGACCTGATCACTGGCAAAAGGACTGGGTCTGCTAAGATCTCCTCTGAATATCATCCATTTATCAAACTAAGTCCCACTAGAAAGTCCCACTAGCCACTAGTAAACCAGTGGTCTTGGTTAACTTCGACTTCAGCTCCCTATATAGAGGTATAAATTCAAAATCTCATTTTTAAAAACATTTTCTCTCATTTAAAGAGCAATGAAATTTCAGCCTGTCTCCGCCCACCAGATACTTGACAATTTGATAGTAAGGGAAGAAGGGGGTGTGTCTGTAAAACCAGGAGGCGGGGGGTGTGCACCTCTGACACATACATTACACAATGGAGAGTGATGTCGAGTCTCAGGGCACTTTAATGACGGAGGTGTATTTTGAAGTGGAGAATTTCTCTCCTCAATATATCCACCCATCTCCAGTCAGGGGAGTCAACATTTCTGCCCACTCAACTCAGACTACACCTAAATCTTTGGTATTTTGCCACCAATCAGCCAGCAGAGCCAGCAGTGCAGCAGAGCTGACATTTTCAACAGAAGGAAGGCGAAACATATTATTACAAATAAATGTTTTGGCCCTGAAAGAGGCCTGCTGAAAATTTATCTGCAATGTTGAATTTATAGGTAGGTAGGTAGGTACTTTATAAATCCCCAGGGGGAAATTTCTTTGTTACAGCAGCCAAAAGTTTAAAAAAAATTGCAAATTCAGTGTCCTCTTTTGTTAGGTTTCACTATATAAAAGTAAAACAAATATGTTTAAAGCTCAAAAAATATAATTTAGTGTTGAATATCTCTTTAAGGGAGAAAAGTCTCAAGCTGAAAACAATACAGAACTTCAAGACACAGAAGTAGCTGTAACCACAAGCCATCCATTATGTTTAACTGCTAACATAAGCTCAAACCACTAACTCCATTTCAGGAATTTAAAATGACTTTTCACCGCAGCCATTAGCTCAAACCACTATCTCGGGCCAGGTTAGTATTTGGATGGGAGACCGCCTTGGAATACCCGGTGCTGTAAGCATTTTGCTCCAGCACGGGGTGCTGCTTATTGTTTATTGGGAAACGGGGCTTCATTCTCTGTCTTGGGATAGAGCAGGGGTGGGCAATCATGTGCCATGGAGGGCCAAGAGTATGCAGTTTTTCATTCCAACCAAAGACTACAGCAGGTGATTTCAGTGATTAGTCCCTCCTCTCTGGTTAAAGGTGTGCTAATCAGTGAATTCACCTGGTGTAGTCTTTGGTTGGAA
>CABFOQ010018638.1:8386-19229 GCA_900660455.1 Gephyroberyx darwinii | reverse complement strand
TCATCTTGGACCAGGGCTATAGATACCTACAGGTCAGGGCAACGGCTTTAGACAGCGACACAAATAGAGACAGGATGTAACAGGACAGAGCCAGGCTTCACTTCCTGTTGGTGATGTGTGTGTGTGTGTGTGTGTGTGTGTGTGTGTGTTGCCAGTGTTGTCATTAGGAAATGTATGTGGTGTTCCTCTCACTTCTCTCCCTCCCTTCCTCCCATCATGTTAACCCATCTTGAAAGGGCAGCAGACGCCATCCTGGGCCGTTTGCTGTTTGGCATGCTCCATCTCCCAGGCAGGGCAGACTCTCTCTCTCTCTTCCAGCCCTGTTTGCCACAGGCTTTGAGGAGAGAGGTACGCTCCACTGCCCTCATCCCGGACAAAACAAAATAACGCTGTCTCTCTCCTCTAACCCCCCCAACCCTCACTCCCTCTCCCCCTGTCCCTTCACGGCTTTGTGTAATTGCCCTGAGCAATGCTGTCTTTACTGTGGTGAGGAGAATGTGTGTTGATTTATGGCTCCGCAAACTAGCTTTCTCTTCTTTTTGGGGATGGTGTAAAGGTGCAACTGTGCACAAAGAAGGAGTAGATCAATACATGTGTTGACAACACCAACGGCTATGGGAGCTGAGTGGGAGAGAGAAAGAGAGTTGTTTACAAGGATAGTGGGCATTCCACCTTCATGTTTTTAAAAATGTTTTTTTGGCTTCATGGAGGCAGTGAGAAGGCTGAGAGGGAAACACAGCAAGGATGTTTCTATCAGGATACCAACATCAGTCTGCAGAGGTGCACGTGGCTCCACAGACTGACGGCTCCAACCACTACACCATCTCTGAGCACAGAAAGACTTTGATTACACATGTTGAATGATGTCATCCGTTTGAGGCAGAGCCAGCGTAAGATGCTGAAGGTGTGAGCGTCCCTCGGCGGAGCACATGGAGTAGGTTTTTAAGCTCCTGCTGCGTTCGTCTTGTGGACAAGAGAATCCCAGCTGTATTCACTGCCTACACCGTAGTCAGCAGCCAGGTTGTAAATGTGATTACGCTGTATAGACCTATTAGTTGTGGAAGCCAATTTGCTCAAAATGTTCTGACAATGACACCAAGTGCATCGACAATACAGCTTGTGGTGATTGTTTATATTCTCCATTCCCAAGTATTCCCTTTTCTCAGCAGCATTGATCCATATGAGCTGTGAGTACATATGTACTTCACTGTGAGACAATGTCATTGGCATTTCTCTGGGGCTTACCACTAATTCCACAGTCAACAGAAGCAGGTGCACAGTGGCTGATGATGCACGGCCTGTCTCTTGGTAGAAACAGTATGTGGAAACAGCTGTATGTCTGTCTCTCCTCTTTTCTGGGTTTATCCTTCTTGAAGCAAAAGGCAAGACTCTTGACTGTCTCTGAGATGAGCTGCAACAATCCAGCCTACGTCTATATTACAGTAACTCCATTACACAATTCAGTGTATCAGAGTGAACTCCTCTGGGACATTGGATCAGTGTGGGAACTGTCATGTATTTCATAACAAGTGTGTTGAGAAAGGCGGTGGATGCAGTTGATTCCACAGGATGTTTCTAGACCCTTGACCTCTTACTCCCCTCTGCCCAGTGGGTTTTGCATGATTTCCCACTTGTTCTCACATCTGTGAGGACCTTTTACTCCACACAAGTGGGACGCTGTATTCCTGCTGAAATATGCATGCAGTGGATGTCACGTGCAAGACGATACCTTTTGACCTCCTGTTGAGGCTCGGTGACAGTACATTAGTGAGCAATGGGAGGGTGCTTGTTGAATTTGCAGATTGAGCTATTTGTTTTTGGTACAGAGCATGGTACATGGTACATGGTACATGGTACATGGTACATGATACATGATACATGGTACATGGTACATGGTACATGGTACATGGTACATGATACATGGTACATGGTACATGATACATGGTACAAATCTCCATTGAGAGCACCTGGTGACCTCCACACAGTGTAGGATCCATTTGGCTATACCCATCTTGTATCATGGCATCATAACTCTTCCCTACTGTCCCTATTATATCAGTAATAGCTGCAACCAGTTATCCTGTGCGTATGTCCAAGTGAAACATGCCTGACTTTAATTCCTGAGTGGTGTACTTTCCAACTGTGGGGGATGAGTGGTTATGTAACCATAGATGCAACCGATCCAAATATAGCAGCCATTAGGGGATTAGCTCCGGGCCCGGTAGGCTTTGCTAGGCTTGGCTTAGTATGGCCCATCTTGGATGTCTTTGCCGCTGGTCACATCCTGGCCTCCACACCGCTGTCCACTGATATCAGGACAAATTGATATGCCCCCTGCCTGACAGCACTGATGACATCTTAGCTGGCCACTGGATGACAGTGATGAACATTACACAGATGTTCCCCTTCCTATCACTATCAGAGCGACTGGTCTCTATGGCTTGAGTTTGTTGGACTTTGTGGCTGAGATTTAAGGACACAGTTTAGTTGTTGGTTAATAATAGTGTCCTCCTCTACTCGTGGCAGCTTTCCTCGTTTCATTGGCTCAGGCTTGATAGTTTGGATATATGGAAGACACAGGAGCTCTAGTATTCAGTCCATAAAAGGTCAAGCGCTGCTAATGTGAGCAAGTGTACAGATTAAGTACAATAATACTGTAGAACTATATGTGTTCTATGTAGTATTATGGTATGCCAGGATGCTTGTTGCCAGCCCCTATTGTATGTTTTGACATTGCTCCCTTGTGGTGCAGTGAAACTTGCTCAGCATGTTGAGTAGGATGTGTTGATTGGGCAGTGTTAGGCAGAAGGTGATGAGCATGTGGTGTGTTATGATCTGGCCGCTGTTTATACTTCTTCTCTCTTCATAACTCTCTTTCTATCTGTCTGTCTACACACACACACACACACACACACACACAGCCAGATTATTATACCTTTAATGAGGCTTTTCCTAATTGACCCAGCTAATTGGTCTCCCCTGGTTTCCTTTACTGTCCCCATAGAGGGAACAGACACCCTGTGTTAATTAAGCTCATTTAGATGAGGCAAAACACTTACACAACACATTGTTTTATTATCAAACCACAGCTACCATCCACCCTGTGTGAACTTTGCGTGTGTATGGTATATAAACAGTGGTGTGCAGCGAGCCCACAGACATTCTAGCACACAGGGGATGAAATATTCAGGAGATTGATGAATATTTCAGTGGCAGGTGCGGAGTTTCAAGGGAAAGATTAATATCTTTGCACCCAGACAGTTAAATATACTCTCAGGAGAACATAGAGATGAAGACATTCACTGTCGCTGCTGTCTCTACACCCTGCCTAACCTGTTACTATTACTTTTAACAACCTCCCGTCCCAGCAGCCACCCTTGGCCTGATTCTTTTTTCAAAAACCACACTCCTGCCTCTCCTTTCCATGAGAACTGGGATTGTATAAAATTTGAGTCTTGCAGTAGCAACAATGGAGGGTATTAGCCGGTGTATGTGCTGATGGGCTCTCCACCTGAATGGTCCATTGTGTCTTGAGGCACAAGCAGCCGCTGAGCTCAGACCTCCACAGTTGCGTAAAGGCCTACTGGCTGTTAGACTGAGAGAGGAACAACAAGCATCTGCAGGCTCGGTTTTGACCACTGTGGAGATAATATATATGCTGCAAGAATGATGAATCCTAAAGAAAAATGCACTGAGCCATAGGTGATTGAGACAGTTTTGCTGATTCATATTACAGTCTAGCTCTTCCCATGATACAAAATGAAAATGAAAAGACAATTTCTATTATTATGGAGGGTAATAAGCTCATCACACACATCCGTAGCAAACAAAATGATTGCTACGGATGACCATCTTGTAGAAATTGTTGCACGTGTTGCACACTTTCATTTGTTTTTAGAGATAATGAAAGCAAGACATGATGAGTTAGTTGTCTGACTACTGTCATTGGAGGATACCAAGACCTTATTGTGCTATTCTTCAGTGTCCAAGGTACATTACAAATAATGTATCAAGCGAGAAAAACTCCTTCAATACTTTCTAAAAGTTTTTCTTCTCTTTTTGCCTTTCCTTCTGTCCCCCTCCCTCCTTCAATCTCTAGTTGATCTCCGTGGTGCCCGCCACCTCCTCACTTCCCAGCATTCCTTGCCTGGGATCCCTGTGGCCCTGAAGCAGTCCATTGACCTGCGCACATCCATGGATGGGAAGTACAAGGAGATCGCTGAGGTCAGGGCTGAATAAATTCAGATTATTTTTCCCAAACTCAGTTTATAGCCATTTCTAATATGGTATATGTGTCTCTGCGTGAAGGAGCTATTCTCACGCAGCCTGGCGGAGAGTGAGATGCGCAGCGCCCCCTATGAATTCCCCGAGGACAGCCCCATCGAACAGCTGGAGGAGAGACGGCACCGCCTGGAGCGACAGATCAGCCAGGATGTCAAGTAAGTAAAGAGGGAGAAAGGGAGGGGAGTTAATAAACATATGAACCTCCATGGTTCTGTTTGAACTCAGACTGTGTTCTCAAGCATGATCCTGAAGTGAAAACTGAAGATCCCAAAGGTAACTCCTCTCTGTCCTCAGGTTTGAACCAGACATCCTCCTACGAGCTAAACAGGAGTTCATGAAAACTGACAGTGCTACAGACCTTGAGTAAGTAGTGATCTCTTAATCTCTTTAATCTATATATTAAACTATACTACTGTATAGACAAATAATGTGTGTATTGGTCTATCATCAGATACATGAAAGAGCAGAACCAAATTTCTGACTTTCATGAGAGGGAACTCATTCCAGAGAGAGAGTACCAGCGAGTCGCCATCTCTGGGGAGGAGAAATGTGGGGTAAGTCAGAGCAGTCACAGGAGTCAAGTAGAAATAGTAGAAGTGCAAATAAAGTGTTTCTAGTAATACAATTAGAAGTGCTTCACTTAGATTTTCTGTTCTTTTCCTCATCGTAAAATAATGCATCCTTCCTGGACAAAAACATGCCCTCTTACTTTTTTCTTTCCTTCACTGTGCTTCTCTCAAGGTTCCCTTCACAGATCTGCTGGATGCAGCCAAGTGTGTGGTGAAGGCTCTCTTCATAAGAGAGAAGTACATGGGTCTGTCACTGCAGAGCTTCTGCAGGACCACCGCCCGTTACCTCCAGGAGATGAGTGAGAGACCCCTGGATGCAGGGGTCTATGCGCAGGAGATCCCAGAGACCACAGTCACTGCTAGTATGTATACACACACACACACACACACACACACCTAGACTACACAAGGACTACACAAGGAAACAATCATTTAAGCATTAACTCTCAATAATAATGTGATGCTGATATGGTGTGTTTTGTGTCATTTGCAATACTCTCACATTAAGACATATCAGGGCACACCCACTGATCTCACAACCCATCTGTTACTCACCCTGGAACAGGCTGTGAAAATGAAACTTGGTGAAAATTGGACATGTGGCTGCACGTGCGCTCGCTCCCACCTTGTTCAAAGCCAATCTGTCTTTTCTCAGATGCCACAGTGCACCCACCTGTTTCTGAAACACACCCCTATGAGACCCAGGACCCTGCCAGCATGCCCCCTGACATGGGTTATGGCTGCAAGATGGTGAACGGGGTCGTGCATGTATACACTACAAGGAACATAATGGATAAGTGAGATGCAATATTTTATGTAACACTTCATCCCTCGGTGCATGCATGCTTTATCTTCTAGGTCTTGGTGGTAGGATGCTTGAGCTGGCCTGTCTAGACTCAGTTAACACATTTATACGCTACCAAAGGGTCTTCTGCTTAAGTGTTATGTTGTTATCAGGACCACAGAGCTGGACCTGCCCTATCCAGACTTGCAGGAATACATCGCTGATATGAACGTCATGATGGCCCTCATTATCAACGGACCAGTGTAAGATATGAAGATAGAATAATAGATGTGTATATTTTAGATTCCCCATTAACCAATGATTTTTGAGGTGGGGTTTTTTAAATCTAAAAGAGAGGACCCAGTGTTTGTTTTTGCTCCCCCTTGCCACAGAAAGTCCTTCTGCTACCGTCGTCTGCAGTACCTTAGCTCCAAGTTCCAGATGCACATCCTACTCAACGAGATGAAAGAGCTGGCAGCACAGAAGAAAGTCCCACATCGAGACTTTTACAATATCCGTAAGGTGATACCTTTAATATTTACCTACCACTATACATATAGTGTATATATGTATTCACTTTACTGCTATGTGCACTTCTGGTTAGATGCCAAACTGCATTTTGTTGTCTCAGTACTTGTACTGTGCAATCACAATAAAGTTGAATCTAATCTAATCCAATCTGAACTAAAGGACTGTTTCTACTGAGCCTCGTAAGAACAAAGCCAGAACCAGATTTTTTTTTTCTCATGCAAAATTGCTCTCTATTGTCTGGATTTCTTTACAGGTTGACACACATATCCATGCCTCATCCTGTATGAATCAGAAGCACCTTCTGCGTTTTATCAAGAGGGCCATGAAAAAGTATCCTGCAGAGATTGTTCATGTGGAACGAGGCAAGGGTCAGACACTCATGGAAGTGTTTGAGAGCATGAACCTCACAGCTTTTGACCTGAGTGTGGACACCCTGGACATGCATGCAGTGAGTAATACCCATGAAGAATAGATGAGGAGCCGATCAAATTACACAACCTGCTCAATGAAAACTTCACTACTCTGTTGAATTGACAGATAGTAATTCGATTTGACTGGAGCATCAATAAATAAGAGACAACTGTCTCAATTTTCTTTGCAGGACCGGAACACTTTTCATCGCTTTGACAAGTTCAATGCCAAATACAACCCCATTGGCGAGTCAATCCTGAGAGAGATCTTCATCAAAACTGACAACCATGTTGAGGGGAAATATTTTGGTCACATCATCAAGGTGCTTGCTGAATGCTTAATCAATGACAGAAATTCTTGACTCGCACTTGAACACTGACATTTATCATTATCATTGACATCTATTGATGCCTGGATAAGTTTGTGAGGAACTTGCGCCCTCTGCTGACTGAGTGTTCCTGCTTTTCAGGAGGTTATGGCTGACCTGGAGGAGAGCAAGTACCAGAACGTAGAGCTCAGGCTGTCCATCTATGGCCGCTCCAGAGATGAGTGGGACAAACTAGCCAAGTGGGCAGTCAAACATCGGGTCCACTCAAACAACGTGCGCTGGCTTGTTCAGGTGCCACGACTCTTGTGAGTAACCCTGACTGAGCAATTCAAATTTTTCTATGGCATGCATGTGTAAAACGAACATTAGCAAGGTGGCATTTCTTCATACAACCATTTCTATTCATGATTTCTATTTATTCTCTCTTCAAAGTGATGTCTACCACACAAAGAAACAGCTGTCCAACTTCCAAGAGATGTTGGAGAATATCTTTATGCCTCTGTTTGAGGTTACAGTCAGCCCAGGCAGCCATCCAGAGCTGCACCTCTTCCTTCAGCATGTACGAAATATCTTTGAATTTCTTTGAAAACAGCAGTGTTGTGGAATAGTGTATTTGACCTCTGTGTGAAGCGTGTACCCGACACTGTTATTGTTCCCTCGTTCAGGTTGTGGGCTTTGACAGTGTGGATGACGAGTCAAAGCCGGAGCACCACATCTTCAACCTGGACAGTCCTCTGCCAGTCAACTGGACAGAGGAGGACAACCCACCCTATTCCTACTACCTCTACTATATGTATGCTAACATGACTGTGCTGAATCACCTGCGCAGGTATGCAACCACGCCTCAATTCAACTGGCTACCTCAAATGATATTTGCTTATTCCATCTAATACTGTAATAGAAGGCAACAGTGAGATTAACAATAAAAGTTACTTGCGGCTCCTTTGACCATGGATAGGGTACTTACTTGGACTCTTCTGAACATTTGTATCCAGATTTGTATATTATAGTAGTACAGTAGTGCAAAAGGTTCCAGATCCAGAAAATCATGCTTTGCATTATCACTGTCATCCTTTCTGTATTTGTAACTTGAAATATTGAGCTTAGGGGTGGGGTAAACTCTTCTTTTTCATTTCTGCCTTTGAGGGACAGTATTATCTCCCTTTAAGTTCCTGAACTCACCCCCTAGTATCTCTGTCCCTATTCATTTCAGGCAGCGGGGTTTTCACACACTTGTGCTGCGTCCACATTGTGGCGAGGCGGGGCCAATCCATCACCTGGTGTCTGGTTTCATGTTGTCAGAGAACATCTCCCATGGACTCCTGCTAAGGAAGGTATGACCTCAATATCACAAAAGCTGTTTCATTTCACACACAAAGGAGAACCTATCCCCCTGTCATATTGTGTTGAAATGAAGCATTCAAGCAAAGCAGGGCCTGGCCTGAGCTCATATATCTTCTTTCTTAGGTTCATTCAAAGGGATTATTCTGTAGTAACAATATTGCTACCTCATTTTGAAATGCTTCATAGAAAGTAGGGTCATGGTATCAATGTAGTTTTGGTTCCCATTTATTACAACACAACACTTTGATAATGCTGCATCTCCCTCCTTACATCCAGGCTCCTGTACTGCAGTATCTGTACTACTTGGCCCAGATTGGCATCGCCATGTCGCCCCTCAGTAACAACAGCCTGTTCCTCAGCTACCATCGTAACCCTCTCCCAGAGTACCTGTCCAGAGGCCTCGTGGTCTCTCTGTCCACTGACGATCCCCTGCAGTTCCACTTCACCAAGGTTTGCGCGTTCAGTTGGAGGTAGTAGGGCTCATCCATGTAAAGAGCTTTCATTGTCAGTATAACATTTTGTGTCAATGCTTCTTTGCAGGAGCCCTTGATGGAAGAGTACAGCATTGCAGCCCAGGTGTGGAAGCTGAGCTCCTGTGATATGTGTGAGCTAGCCAGGAACAGTGTGCTGATGAGCGGATTCTCTCATAAGGTATCACCTACCATTTTAGCCTTACACATTATCTAATATAACTACCTACATTTACACCATCCTCCCAAAGCTATTGCTCTGCAGACAATTTCATTTTTCACATTGACCCTTCTTCTCGATCAGGTAAAGAGCTACTGGCTTGGCCCGCATTACATCAAGGAGGGCCAGGAGGGCAATGACATCAGGCGCACCAACGTTCCCGACATCCGCGTGGCGTACCGATACGAGACCATGTGTGAGGAGTTGAATTTAATCACACAGGCCATCCGCACAGATGAGCTGGAGACCATCGAGGAAGAAGGGAGTCTGTGTATGGCAGCTGTGCAGGGAGAGAAGTGAAGGTGCTGCGCAATACAAGCAGAATGAATCGCCTATTTTCACACTGGGACTTTGTACGGATTTGCAAGCATATCTCACCTTTTGGAAGGAAAAATGTTGTTACTAAAAGACTGAGAGAGTTGCTAGTGTGGCAATATGAGAGAGGGCCTAGTCTGTTTTTGAGGATGTTTGTGCTACCCAAGGTGTTTACTTTGTTTTATTTGTTTGATTTATTCTTTGTTACAGTTAAATTTGTCACAGTGATTTCATTATGTGTCTTAATCTATTATATTCTTGGTATATGGCCACATTCTGTCAGTGTTTCTGTACAGTGTGTTATGTATTTCTTATAGCCTTATAGCCGTATCCAACTCTCACCCCCACGGACCAATTGACTGGTGAAAGAAGATAATTGTGTCCAACAATTTTGTAGCATAAAGAACCTCCAAATTGTAAACCCTCTCACTAAAATCTGTTGGACTAATGCAAGTACCTTAAAAGAAGCAAACCTGAATTTAACAGCTAAATTAAACACACCAGTCACATTCTTGTCACTAAGGTTAACAAGAACTCCTACTCCTACCTCATACTGTATGGCTAGTAGAAACATCAGTACCCATACCATATGTACAACTTTAGTATTCTTGCTATGGGTAATGATATTACCATTTCTTCCCACGGTTGCAGCTTGTGTGTATTTTTATAGTTCTTTCTCACAGTCTTTACATTGTTCCAATAGGGTAGCATGAAGGCACTTCGCTGTGTGTTTATTTCTGGTGTAACAAAGCTATTCTGGTAACTATTGGCTCCGATTGCGTTTACATTTGCAACTTTCATCTTGTGACCTGGTTTCTTTTGACACTATGGACTCTACTAAAGCCATATCTGATCTGAATCGAGCATCACAAGCTGTGCATAGAGATGCGGTTTAAAATGTATGGCTATCATCACATACACGTCATAGTACAGTAAATGATGCATGGTCAGATCATCCACGTTTCATTCCATCTTAAGCTTTTTCAGTGCCAAAACCCTAATTGAAAATCACAAGTGTTTTAAACTGCTATTGACCTCATCCTTTATCCTTTAAAGAGAACTGACATAATAAAGATGAAGGTCAAATAACTTACTAAACTTTTGTTTACTTTCCTGCTAACTCATGCCTTTATTTTGGGTCCTGATTATCAGTACTTGTTGCTTTTCAAAAGCATTGTGCCCTCCCACAGATTTTTACGTGCTGTTTGTGGTGTATTATTTTGTGATATGTGTCTAAGAAAAATAAATGTCTTGCTCACCTTGCAATGATTGCCACTGTGAGTTTCCAGGTGTAATGTGTGTAATCAAAGAGTAATTATTAACAGATATGGCTGCCAGGTAAAGGCACAGTTTGAAACAACAGACACCTGAACCTGATTTATTTATTAAAGGGATATATGTATACAAAAACAAGTTCCATAATTAAGTAAATTTCTAGGGACATTTTGGGAAATAGGACCAGACACACTGGATAGTCCACAGTTTTCCTCAGACAGCAACTGCGAGAGAGTGTGTGTGTGTGTGTGTGTGTGTGTGTGTGTGTGTGTGTGTGTGTGTGTGTGTGTGTGTGTGTGTGTCTGAGGCGAA
>CABFOQ010018637.1:0-16054 GCA_900660455.1 Gephyroberyx darwinii | reverse complement strand
AGAGAGAGAGAGCGTGGAGGAGGAGGTGGTGGAGGAGGAGGAGGAGTGGCACAGGTATACTGGATATTCTCGCTGGGTTTGGAGAAGGAGGAGAGGAAGGGGGAGGAACTGACAGAACGGCATGGCAACACAAATCTTATAGAGAGGCGCTCCCAGCCTCCCAGCCTCTGGCCTCAGATCAGTTCAGTCAAGCCAGCAGCAGCACCCTCCAGGAGTCATGCTCAGCCTAATCAGGTTACCGCGCGTCTTCACCTTCAACCAAGTGCCCAAAGTAAGTTCTTCTTCACTGTATAGTCACTGATTTATAAATTCACTGCATCCTTTCCGATATTTAACACAACAATTTTAACACGGCTATAATGGTCTTGCGTCAGTCAGAACTGTGGATATTGGCTAGGAAATAAAAATATATCCTTACCTATTGTTATACCTTATTATTTACATGACATTTTTTATACCTCATGCCAGTCACATCGTTGCCATATTCAATAGGTGAAGTAAACTCAGTCACTAACTCTGTCACTGTGATATCCAGACGTGGTCTTAGCTGAGCGCTGCCAACGCTCAATAGATGTTTCATACAGTAACCAAGCAGTTTTCTTCTTCAGGTGTTCCGCGAGGACAGCATCATCTCGGGCTACCGCCACCCCTGCAGCTCAGCCACCGACTGCATCTTAAGCCTCTTCCAGCTGACCAATGAGACACTCAACATCTGGACCCACTTCTTGCCTACCTGGTACAGCTCACATACCTGTTTTGTTTTTTTTACATTACAGCTGCAAGGCTGTCAGTCACAATTAAGTTTCACCAACTGTGATTGACGGCTACTTGATTCATCGCCCCTGAAGCGTGAAGTGATCACTCCTCGAGGAATGTGAATTCAAACTATTTGTAATGGCTTTGGAGGGAGGTGCCCAGAGCACGTTGTAGAGTCTGCCACAACTGGTATTGGTATTGGGACTTGGGGTTTAAAGTCAATTCTCTCACCTCTCTTGATACCGGGTCTACACACCAGTAGCAGATTCTCTAAATTCTGACCGATTCAAGGGAAACTTTTTTTTTTTTTGGAGCGCCCCTTTGCTCTGCTTCATATGAAAGGAATCTTGTTACACTTGTAATGCTAGCAGTGTGACCTAGACCTAGTCTGTCATTAGGCAGTGCTTCAAAAAGGCAGATCAACCCTTTGACCTATTCTCCAGCTTTACCTCTCTGCAGCCCTAAGTGAACGGAGAGGATTTATAATCTGGCACATTATTGGCTGGGGCTCCTTGGTACTGTACTTCTTAACATACATACCCAGTGAAAAGTCACAGCATCTGTCGACTCAGTATTTATATTACCTGTCAGTGAATACATACATGTTCTATATTACCCTAACACCAAAGGGCTACTCTCTACTGTATCTCATCTCTTTCAAAAGATAAGATTGGAAAGACTGTAGCAGGCTAGCAGGGGGAATGCATGTGCTGAACGGTATCACGCACAAGACTCAACAGCGTCAGGAATGAAGATTTGATCTTGTTCTTTTTTTTTGCCTTTTCACTGCTAGACACTGTGTGTGTCGGTACTGATGACCCACCGACTCAACAGGTAGTTGCCGTCAGGCCTGCGATAGGTGCCGAGTTTGGGCAAACAAGTTTGTTTAGAAATCATACAGCACAGCACCCAGGCAACAGGTTTCATACCTAGACCTCTAGAGTTTCACACAACACCTCAGTCTCAATGGCTTTTCATGTGCAAGAAGCCTATCTAGTAGCATATTTGCACTTATTTACTCTATTTATTTACCCATGGTGGTCCCATTGAGGTCAAGGATCTCAAGAAGAAAAGCAAAAAAGCAACACATTTAGGTAGAAAGACACAAATAAATACTCTTTACTTTAAGAGTTTCATACTAGTAATAAGTAATAGAGGAAGAGAAAGACAGAGAGAGATAGACAGATACAGCAGAGAGAGAGAGAGATGCAGTAACACAGCATCCTCATCATAGCTTGAATTCCACAACGTCTCTTTGCTGTTTGCTAAACGTATCATTACCGAATACACTGTAAAAGAAAGAACCAGCCATAGTTTGTTTGTTTCTCTAACTGCATGCTGCCATTGTTTGCTAGTGAGCACGGGAGTGTGTTTGTGTGACTTAAAGTTACTACTGCGGTTGCTCCCGCTGGCCATGCCGCACTTCCTCCCTGCTGAGAGTTGCTTTGACTACACGGTCCAGGGAGAGACAATGTGTGTGTGTATAGGTAGGCATGTGTGCAGCGTGTTCGGTTTGGAACAGTACACCTCCAGTCAGCCACTAATGAGCTGGTCTGTTTAAGTCTCTCAAATGAGTTGCCACAATTAGTGAACTGCTCAGCGCAGTGACGGGGAAAAGCACAAATAAGGGTGATTTGTTAATGAGGTGCACTGAGACGTGGAAACAATACCCACTACACACCATAGCAGACAGTCACTGCTATGGAACTGTCAGCTGTTATATAACTGACAGTTGGTGACAGACATGATATGGTCGTCTAGTGAAAAGGTAAATGCCAGAAAATGATGCAATCAGCAACAGTTCAACGATGAACTATCCCAGGTAGCAGACTAACATTGAATCAACGTTGAAATAAAGCATTGATTCAACACTCGTTCTGTACTATGTTGAATAATGTTGATCCAGCATGTTCAATGTGATTCAAATTAACAAATGACTCATTCAAATTAACATTGAAACAATGGAAAACGACCCCTCTTTATGTACAGCAGGACTCTTGTCAGTAACATACCACGTCAGTCTCAGCTCCTCCTGAGGCTGCAGTTCACATGGTTTTCAGGTAACAAGTCGCCGAAAGAGCTTCAAAAAAATCTTCATTTAAACTTCTCAATGAACATCATTAGTCCCTTTATCTCATTTTTGGCGGTTAATTTTATATATTGTATTATACATGTTGTACAATTGCATTGTTAATCAAATTGAAAGAGGTTTTATTTCCTTTTCTTGAGTTGGTAACTTGTTATCTGAAAACCTGTGAACTGCAGCACCACGTGTGCTGTGTTAGACTGAAAGTGAGCTGAGACTGGCATGGTTACTGACAGGTCACCATAGAGTCCTGCTGTACATAAAGTAAGGTTACTTTTATATTGCTTAAACGTTAATTTGGTGATTGCACATACCTTATCTATCGATGATAGAATAACACTGAGTGAAATAACATGGACCATTGATGTTTGATCATATTTCAAGGAGCAAAACTGATATGTTGATGCATTAATTTCGATTCTACCATGGTGCCATGTTAGTTTGCTATCTGGTACATCAATTCAGCCTCAATCTATATGTGAGACCACTTGGTCCATTCAGATCTATACCTCTCTTGGGCCTAGATCCCCATGGCGCAAACTTTCCGTGACTTCAACACCCTCACTCTGAAAGCTACACATCTTCAAGCTCCACAATAAGATGCAAGAGTATTACCTATCCCTTTGCTGCCCATTTCATAGAGGTCACCCAGTCTCCTGTCTCTGGTATATTAGCAAACAGAAGGTGACCCAACCTTGGAGAGGAGGTTACTTCTACATATTTCTATTGGAGAGCAGCATATTAGAAACACTCAATGAAAACATGCGACTAAAATAGTGATTTTGATTTGGAGTCTTTCTTTATTTTTATCAATACGTGACATGTGGCACACGGCTAGCACAGTGGCTCAGTCGATTGCAGGCCTTTTCTGTGTGGAGTTTACATGTTCTCCCTGTGTTTGGGTTTCCTCCCCCATTGCAAAACATGCTGATAGGTGATGTAAAATTACAGAGATGTGTCTGAAGGCACTCCTTGTAATTGGGTTTGTTTGCTCTTTATTGTATGATTCAACTTTATTCTGTTTGTGTTACCCTGACAAAGACATTCCTTCATGAAATGTTTTTTTTGGCTCCACTGCATCTAAGCTACGAGTGTGTGATTCTATATATGTATTATCATGTATTTTCATATGCATGGATAGTGTAATAAAATATTACTACTTCTCTTAGCAATGTTGCAACTCTATTAGACAACAGATAATATCACAGATCTCATGATTGCTGGGGAATCACCTTGATATTGTATCAATGCTAAACCTGTATGCTCTCTCCCCTGGCAGGTACTTCTTGTATAAACTATTGACGGTGGTGCTGATGCAGACGGCATGGCAGGACTCCTTCACCTGGCCTCTGCTGGTCTATCTTCTCTCCTGCTGCGTCTATCCTCTGGCGTCTAGCTGTGCCCACACCTTCAGCAGCATGTCCGCCCGGGTTCGCCACATCTGCTTCTTTTTCGACTACAGTGCCCTCAGTTTCTACAGCTTGGGTAAGTGCAAAAGTTCAATGTTGGCTGGTGGGTTAAAAAAAAAAAAGATATACTCATGTAACTTTTTAATGTAAAAATACAAGCATCTTATCAGTCTAGTACATGAAGTGGGGCAGCGACAGAGAAGACTGGCTTCTGTTTTCTGCAACCGAGCCACGTGCACATTTTTGTTGTTGTTCTGCAGCTTTGTCAATCAGTAATTTAACCAGTTCAGTATGAAATGAAGGTATGAGACACGCCTCCACTATGCATGATATAGAGCTTATCGAGTTATGCTAGTCCAGGCAGGAATGTCTTCACATGGTCTTGCTTGCATGTAAACATTTTGGAGTTACCAAGGACAAAAAGTGCCTATGAATGGTTATCATATCATTTTGACCACGTTCAGACTGATGACTCCAATCCTTCTGCACATGTATGCTAAAGTGTTGTATGTTTAGGTACTGTTGGTGCAAGTATGCACCTTTAAAGTGTGTGATTATGTGTTTATACTATATGATTGATAGAGTTTTTTGAGTTCTGTCTCGTCTTTTCCTGCTACCCACATGTCTCCTAACAATTATTTCTTCTGCCACAGGGTCAGCAATTACCTACTCGGCTTATGTTTTCCCTGACAAGTGGGTGAACAGCATTTTCCACCAGTACTACATCCCCGTAGCCGTTTTCAACACTACTATGTGCACTGCACTCGCCTGCTACTCAAGGTATAGGGAGAAAGTTCATTTTACACAGCTATCACCTAAATCTTAACATTTTCTTTTTCTCATGAACTTTTGTTTTTATTAAAGGGAAATCATATTGAACCCGCAATACCAATCTGTTAGAATAGATCAGAAAACAGAGAAATTAAAGGAGAAATTAAAACAAAATATATTTCTGTACTAGGATTGTCTCGATATTACTGAAATGTTGAACAGAGATTAGAACTTTTAGGCTTAATCTGTACAAATGGAAGGATCAAAGTCTGGGTCAATCTTTATGAATAGTCTATTAGAAAAGCAATTTATATTTACATAAAGTTTTGGTATCAAATAGGTTTTATTTGCTTAACAATGGGCTTAACATTCAGCAATTTAACTCCACAGTTTTCATATCTATTGTTAAAATATAATCTTAAGTGTTTCTAGCTTCTCACTCCATATAAAGTTAATATTTGTGCTCATACAGACTGAAAAGTGCTTCCAATGGAGATGGATGAGCCATTAGGAAGTGGGTTAAGTGACAAAACAATGAGTGAATTATTGAGGGTCATTTTCCCAAAATAGTCCATTTCCACGGCTGTAAGACTGAGTCTGCTTTTCAGAAAGATCTTTCATGTCCTTAAGTATTTGAACAACAAGAATGTGAACCAAGCCATCTGAATTAGCGTCTTTTATTGATCCAATCCAAAATATTGTACATTTTTCATGGCTGGATTTTAAATTTTGTTTTCATCCCATCAATCTCTAAAACTGTGATGTTGTCCCGATGTCCCAAACTTGCTTTTATTCCTAACATTTGCCAGCGGCCTGTGTGTAAATAGGGGAAATGTATTTTAACTCGTATACAAGCCTGGTCTTTGTGAATGATATTAGGTTAGCACATTTTAATCTGGGGTTGCTATAAAATGTGGCCTTTGCATGCACTTAAATGTGATTGGTCTCAAATCTTTGTGGTGGGAAGTGGTGTAGTTGAGGCTGTATTCAGGTAAATGTGTTACATTAATCTTGCCTTTTAACAAATAGCCTAATCCCAAGTGGTGGGTAATATTAGCGTGGCTTTCATAAAATATTTAAAGGCCTGTGTCACTGAGAAGAAATATTCTGAATTGGTACAGTATATTTCCCATCTCTTGCATGTACAACCATCATGTTTTAATTGCTGCTATCTCAGTCAGTTGGAATAGTTTGGCTTCATGGCTCACTAATTATTGTTCTTTCACTCATCTTCTCTCTCTGCTAAGGCTTGGCTTACCATTTCTACAATATAATCATGACATCGTAAAAAGGTAAAGACAATGTATTTACTGTTGGTCTGCTGTTCCTTCCTGCCAACCACATATGCTATCTACTACATAACGAATAGTTTGTCACTACTGAAGGTAACAGTCTCTTCCTTTATTCCAGATTCCCAGAGTGCCAGAGTCCAAAGTTTGGAAAGGTTCTCCGCATCGTTGCGTTCGCCTACCCCTACCTGTTTGACAACATTCCTCTGTTCTACAGGGTAGGGGCGTGGACATGCACTCCACACATTTTTTTGTGAAAAGAGATCTGCAACGTCATAGAAGAGTGTGTCATAGGTGCTGGTTGTTGTTTGTTTTATTGGTCCTCAGTTTTGGCCGAAGAGGACCACAGACGTGCTGTGTACTGTGTAAGCGTCATAGATAACATGCAGTATAATGGAGATTATTTAACAACAAATACCAATATCTGGAATCAAAACTCAAAAGAAACATACCTCTTAAATAATGAGAACACAGACAACAAAATCCCGTGTCCCCGGTAGATTGTTTGCTGAGGTGCTCCATGCTAACACTTTAGCATACATCGTGTTGAGTTATAATCTGTGAAAACCATTATCTCGAAAGGAGGTTTTGTAAAGGAAATTGGTGAAATGTACAAAAATAAGGGACTACTGGGGAAAGGTGTCTCTTCTTACGAGACTGGGAGCGTGACTTGTTTTGTTTCCATAGGAAGTGAAGGTGGTGGGTGATCACCAATCTGTGATGTCCAGTGCATTCCTGGAGTTATTTTGTGCTGAAGTGCATTTCAGCTGTCAGTTTTACTTTTTGGTGTATCCACCTTCCCCTCGACCCGCCTCGTCTACTTTTTCTTCAGTTAGTCATTTCCTTAATCTCCCAGAATGCCTTTCAACAAACTGTTGCATTCAGCTGCTTGTTATACATGTAGGTGCAGACAGATTGTAATAGCCTAGTAAGAGCAAGAGTGTCGTGCCCTTTACTCAAAGCGGAACATGTCCTGTGGCTGTGTTGCATTCTGGTCTACCGCCTCGGTCTCCACTGACAGTAGCCTCTACTGTCAGTGGAGAAATTGGTGTTTCTTCCTCTTCTCTGATGGATTTCTCCCTGTTTGATTGTTGAATGTCTGTACAAAATGGTCGGTCTAGAAGGAATCCCTTGTTCTTTGATTCTCTTGATGACACCAAAACCTGACATTTATGGTTGATGTTTTAGATAGCTTAAAAATGTTCTGCTATCAAACTCCACTGTAGCTGTGCTGGAAATATCTTGACCTGATGTCACGTCGTCTATACAATAACATGACAAAATATGTAGAGAAATGCAAGGTACTTTGCCAATAGTTGTTTTTTTTAACAGTGTTAACGTGTTTTACAGTGGATTTTTCCTTCCTTCCTTTAATGCGCCTTCTTGCTTAAAAAAAGATAAAAGCACAGCGCCTGAAATGTGAGAGAGTTGCTGATGAAAATAAGCTTCTCACAACTTACATTTTATTTTACTCCTGTGCCTGCAAGGCATTTACCTGACTTACAATCACTTTATCCAGAGTGTCTTTTAATGAATGTCACAGTAGGATAAGTTTAAAACTTTACTCCAAAGTTTACAAACAGTACAGTTATAAATAAAGCTCTAGGGGCATTAAAACGCAGTTAGTGAGAGTTCAGTCAATCAATCTGAGAATTGAAAAACTCTCTAATACATTATTTAGAGTAGCTTTTCCAGGGCTACCCTTTTTGGTTACGTTTGAATGATGGTTTAGGCCTTTACCCTTTTAAGATAAGATGAAACTTTAATGATTCCCGCTGGTAGATTTGTTTTTTGACCTTTATATATTCGGAGTAGGTTTGCTAAGCGTGGATGCTTGTTTCCGCTGACGCCTTGCTTCAGATTAATACAATTTCATCCATTCACACCTCTTCGCTTCCCAGTACAATCAAGCCACTCAGCAGCTCCACTGAATCTGTCTATCATTAACAGATACATAAAAAGGAAGTTAAGCTTCATTAAGAAATTTTAAAGTGAGGATTTTTTTTTTGGGTGAATAATGTGCTTATAATATTATAATAATTGTGCTCATAGGTGTTCCTGTGTGTGGGTGAGGGCTGTACAGACAACAATACCAACATCCTCCACTACTACCACATCGCCCTAGCCTTCCTCACAGGCTTCCTTTTTGCCACACACTTACCTGAACGCCTGGCCCCTGGCAGCTTTGACTACATAGGTAAGACGGGTCTGGGGAACTCTTTTATACATTATCGTCTTTATTATTTAAGGCATGGCGTTGCCTGTTCTGTGAGCCAGAGCCCAGAGTCACAGTTTTGGACTTGAGATGTCCACTTCTAGATTATCCAAGATGTTACTTTGCATTCTGTTGAAATCAGTTAGTAATGACAGTAATTTTCCGAGTGGTTTAGACTTTACTTGACTACTATGGCACGTCACTATGCTGTTTGTGCTCAACTACAGTGCTATTGCTCCCTCTGCAGGTCACAGCCATCAATTGTTCCATGTGTGCGGCATCCTGGGCACCCACTTCCAGATGAAGGCCATAGAGCAGGATATGGCAACGAGGCGCCATTGGCTCCTAACACACTCCTTGCCCATCAGCTTTGCTAATTCAGTGGGTCCAGCATTGCTGTGTGTGGTGCTGAATCTGAGCATCATTGTCTTCTACAGTCTACCTCTTCTCTCGTCCTCAGTCAGCCAAGAAAAAAAACATGGTAAAGGTGCAAAGACCACCAAGGCCTGTGCCTGCTACTAAATATCTATTGTCTCCATGAATCATGGCTGGGGGACCCCAGATGGACATGACATGGACACATATGTGAAAAAGAGGGCCTTATAGGGAATATGAATTTTAAAAAAGGTAAATACTTACCAATACGTCTCAGATGAGGTGTGAAAAAGTAATTATTTAGTGAATTAAAATCATGGTGGTATCTGGCCTTGGGACATGACAAGCAGGCCACCACTGCTACTATGATAAATCTCTCTATAAAAAGACTCAGGAACAAGGGTATTTATATAAGGGTATTTGGCTCTACAGTTGAATCACTAATTACTGGAATCATATTTTCTTTGACAAACCATAAATTTGACACAATTGTATCTGGGGGGGAACTTAGAATGAAGGTTTAATGACATATTTCTTGTCATTGATATGTGGTGAATCCAAATGTTTCTTAGGAAACCCGTGCCTAGAAAAAGCTACAATGATAGCAGGTTACTTACATTATGATGGTGTTGTACATAGTTATACTTGGCTCTTGTTTCTCTGATTTCCGTAGCACCTGTGGAGAATGAAGTGATTTTGTAGCCTAGTGAGAACAGGAACTATGTGAAATACAAAATGCAATTTAAATTTAAATTACAAAATGTAATATTGCATTTAGATGCATTCTCGTATTTGTGATATTGGTATAGCCTAGTAGACTTTTGTACTATCATGGGAGTGGGCAAGAATAATAATTTAAAAAAACAAAACAATAACTCTCAGCTGCTTTTTGCAATCCAAGTCAATGCACTGATTTTAACTTAATGATATATGTTATACTGTTAGTTACTGTTGATGAAGGTTATCCTACAGAATAAAGGTTTTCTGAGCAGTTTTAAAAGCCTAATAGCCTACAAAAGATGAACCTGTTTCCCAGTAGACTTATATGATATTGTCACATTGTGCCTATCTTGCAAAATGAAGAGTATTTAAGTACAATGTTATTTATTATGAATTTTCTTAAATAAACATTAAAGCAAAGGTGCCTCTGTGTCATTCTATATAGAGGAGCGACTTTTCTCAAACATACACCATTAGCTATGTATAGTATACATACGGAAACATACACTAATTCATGAATAATCGTGGTATTATTGCTTTTCTCAACTATAAATATTTCCAGATTTAAATGGACAAGCAACAAGTTGCTTCAGCTTTGTCTTGTTCTGGATCAAAAATGCTGTCGAAAATACCGCAATTACGGGTTGAGGTCACATGAACTGACCAACAAAGTGGTGGAGTTGAGATGTGACGTTTAGTGGGCGGCGGTAATAATTATGCATTTTAATACTATATGTTATTTTTTGGTATCACATGTAAATAACTAGTATTCGTCTATTTTTCCATTATCACTCTTTTTTAAACCTTTAGCTGTGACATATTTTGGGTTTTAATGAATAAAATATTTTTTATAATAAATAATTTTAATAAAGACATCAATTACATGCCTGGCATGGTTTTTCTTCTCTTCATTCTGCCACGCCAGCACAAAGTAGCACTGAGCCGCTTGATTCCTAAAGTAAACATAAGCCACCAAAATACGTTTGTTATAGGGTTAATTTTATTATTATTTCGGGCGAAAAGCACTTGAATGCGTGACTGGCAGTGACAAGTCGCATTCACGACTTGCAATCAATAAATTGGTAGTTTACCAGGAGTAGTGAATGCAGCATTGAGGCGGGACTTCCGCTGTTGATTGCTCTGTCTGTTTTGTGATTGGTCCAAATACCAGGCTACCGAAACCAACGTTTCACAAGAGGGAATTTTTCAAATCGAGAAGAGGCGCTCTGTATGAATTGGGGTCTGGAAAGATAAACAATAGACGCAATGCAGAGACCAGGGTGAGTATAATTATGTATTACGTTTGGATGAAAACAGTAAACGACTGACCAATGTATTAAAACTAAGCACGATCACTTGGGTACCATTTGTTATCCAGGCGAATATTAGCCAGGATAATGTTAACGTTAGCTAACGTAACGTTAGCTTCGATCGCTGGCTAGCCAGATAACTATCTGGCAAGTGGTCCACTAGAAACTACCGTAACTTGGTCTAGACAGTCAACGTTAGCTTGCAAACAGCAGCTAACGTAACTCCAATTTGTGTTGATTTCTTTATTAAAACGACGGTAACTTGGGTTATAGATTAAGTAGATTATTAATTAACGCGTTTCTCACCACCATCATTGAATAGTCTTGAGCCCTAGACACGTTAAAGCAGCTAATGTTAACCAGCGAGTTAGGGTAATATGCCAACTACAGGTAAATTAATGTTAGCATGCGGAGCTAATACCCACCTGTATAATATACTTAGTTATATGATCAGTGAGTGTGGCCTAACAAACCCCCTCTCATTACTTCATTACTTACAGGAAAGGTAAAACCCCCCGGAGGCCCGGCCCGAAGAAAACATCCAACACAGAGAAAGATCCAGTTGGAGTAAGTGAACAGAACTGTTGACTGAGGGGCAACTTTCTTCTTAGTCTGAGTTGACAGGAGAAATAAAAGTGGTCTGAAACTGTATTCAGAATGTGTCCCATTTTCTGTGCGTAGGTATACTGCCGTATACGTCCACTTGGAACCGAAGATGAGGAATGCTGTGTTGAGATGATCAGCAACACTACTATTCAGCTGCATGCCCCTGATGGCCTTAAAGCCAACCGCAATGGGGAATACAAAGAGGTAAGGGTGTCCAAGCCCTCCCTGGATGGTGCAAGTTTCAACATTTAAATGAACAGAAAATAAATATTTTTCTTAACTGAAACTGCCAGCAATCTGTGATGTGATCTGATTTCATGAAATCAGGATCTTTTTTTACTGTACCTCAATGTCAATTGGGAAAATGTAGTGCTCATTTTGTTTGAGGTTGAACTTGGCCTCCTGCACATCGCCGTCTGTCAAATGCTTGCTGGGTTTCCATTCTAGTCAGTGACGGGTTGGATTTGACCTCTGTAGCTGAGAACAAATCATTGACATAGCTATTGTAGATGATAAAATTCACAAATGTGCCTCCAGCTTACTGTATTACTAATACCCTAAATACATGAAAATGGATGTGGCTTACTGTCCCTTTTCTTTGCAAAGTCATTCAATTTTTTGTTCTTCCTTTATTTATATCAGACACAGTACTCTTTCAAAAATGTGTTTGGAATTAAAACCACTCAAATGGAGCTGTTTGAGGATGTTGCCAAGCCGCTAGTAGAGGACCTCATTCATTGTAAGAATGGTAAGTGAGCAAAACGGGATCCGGGCAGTATAGTTATTCTCAAGTACTTATTAATATCACTTCTATTCAGTTAGTGGGATCACTTTACAGAATTGTGACTTCCATGTTTATAGGTCTGCTGTTTACATATGGCGTTACGGGAAGTGGTAAGACCTTCACAATGACCGGCTCCCCTGGGGAAGGTGGACTCCTCCCTCGTTCCCTAGACATGATCTTCAACAGCATTGGCCCCTTTCAGGCCAAGAGATTTGTAAGGCTTTCATTGAGATTTTGTGCAGTTGGCCTCAAATAAAAGGCTGAAGTTTTGAGATGGATTGTTAATTTCAGGCTTTTTTAAAAAAATTTTTTATCTCTGTTAGGTGTTCAAAACTGATGACAAAAATGGGATGGAGATCCAAAGTCAAATCGACGCTCTCCTGGAGAGACAAAAGAGAGAGAATCAGCAGTCAGTTCCCAAAACACCCTCCTCAAGGTAAATATGCGTTGATTTATATCTTACAGATATCATTTTTAATCCATAAACTAGTCACAGCGTTCATGTATTCTGTTAAAATTGGAGGCAGGCGAATGTGTAGTAGCTCTCGTTTGCTGTTAAGCATGTGGCTTTTGCCTTGGTTCTGTTCCTCAGACAGAAGGCTGACCCCGAGTTTGCGGACATGATCAGGCCGGAGGAGGCAAGTAAATGCGAGGGTGTGGATGAGGACAGTTGTTACAGCGTCTTTGTGTCCTACATCGAGATCTACAACAACTATATCTATGACCTCCTGGAAGATGCTCCATTTGACCCCATCAGACCGAAGTAAGCAACAGGATTCTGAATGAAGCCTTTCACAAAAGAATCTTATGTTGAACCCATGACTGTATAAAGCTTTTCTGTGTTCAGATTGTGTGTGGGGTTGTTGTGATACATCCATGTGCATCTACATTTTCCATCAATGCGCAGTGCAAGGGAGAGGGTTCCTTGACACTATTTCACACACTTGAACACAGCTGTGAGATTATGTGCATGGCAGTTTTTTTGGTAATGGTTGTGCAACCATGCGGTTCTTCAAACTGTCTGCAACCAGTTCTGTATGTGCTATAGTGCTGAAGGACTGCATTGATAAAACCTTTTGAGATAAATGTGTTACTGCTGTAGTTGTGTAGGGCTGCATTGACGGCATACACCTTTAAATATCCTATGTTTTCATTAGGTGGCTTGGTGGAGGCACACCTCTACGGGACAATGAGTTCATGTATGTGGCCAGTGTATACTTCCCCGTAGCTATAACCTGGCTGTAGCTGTCATGTCACATAGGTCATCAGTGCTTTTCCATCCCCATTAATGTAAAACCCTGTAAGTAGCATATATGGAGTAGCGCTTCAGCTTTGTGTCATTCTGCTCTTTGTAGACTAAGGCTGTTTGCCGAACATGGCTTTTTGACCTTTAGTTTAGTTTAGAGACATGTAACTGCTCCCTGAAAGCTTGTGTGTGGAACCAGTGTGCTTGTGTCTGTGCCCCTGAATGTGTTTATATGTCTACTCTAGTTTGTTTTAATTGTAACATTGAAGTTCAAACATTGGTCTCATAACTTTTTCCACTTGCCTTACTAAAACCCACACATATTGTTTTATCTTCTGTGTATATGTTGATTCTTTTTATTAACCTGTTTCAGACCACCTCAGTCCAAGATTTTACGTGAAGATCAGAATCATAACATGTATGTGGCCGGGTGTACAGAGGTTGAGGTTAAATCTACAGAGGAGGCTTTTGAAGTCTTTTGGAAGGGTGAGTGGTATTTTTGAATTAATTGCTAAATATGGCTTACGGTTGGCACGTCGTGTTTTTCAATCCCCTAGAAAACCTTTTCGACTGAAGAGTGTGCACCACAGCTGTTGACCTGCTGTTAGCAACCTCCTCGCCCTCTTACCCCTAACAATTCATTTTCACCAAGAGAGAGTTAGCCGCCAATTAGCTGTGGTAGGGATATTTCAAATACAGATGGGCAGACACCTTTCCGTGTAGCACCTAGCATATATGAGCAGTAATTTGACAAATCCTCTTCATTTATCAATTAATTCTTAAACTAATGCATTTTCCTATTACTACTATTCTTATCTACGGCCCAAATCCTAAATTGAGCCTCCATGGAATCAGTTCTAGTTTTTTGCCATATATGGTGTCAGTTTTTTCCTGGGTTTGTATTCTCAATTTTCATGATAGAAATTATTTTCATTTTCTATTTAGTAATAATTTGCATTCATGTGATGGTGTCCAACAATAACAGTTTTTAGTGGAAGAGAAAAGAAAATTATAATGACTTTTTAATTTAAAAAAAATAAAATGTAATTTCATTTTGATGATACTCAAATGTGAAAATGAAATGTCAAGTATTTCTTTGGAATCTATTACAATAAGGGAGGTTAACTATCTTAAGACTGTACATCAGCCTATGGCTGAAAAATGCCGATAATTATCCTAATTGTGATTGAATAGCATGAATTATTGAAAGATCCTCCACAACCGTGGTAGAATAATTGCAATTTTGTGAAACTTCTTAATGGATTGCAGAAATGTCATGTCATCAAAATGTATATGTAGAATGCAGGTTTCAGTTAGTGACTCTAAGGTGATGGCCTTGACTCAAAACGTCCATGCAGAGCTGACACTGCAAATGTGACAATATTGCGATATAGCTCCCACAAACCGGGTCAGGGAATTTAATAAAACTGGTCAACCTTTATATTACTTTCAAAGAAATGCATGGTTTATCCCCATTCTTCTGTTATTGTTGTTGTTATTATTATTACATATTATTTGTGCGCTTCCTCCAGGTCAAAAGAAAAGAAGGATCGCCAATACTCAGCTCAACCGAGAATCCAGTCGCTCCCACAGTGTCTTCATAGTGAAGCTGGCCCAGGCACCACTTGATGCAGATGGGGACCACATTCTACAGGTGACATGCAGCTTCAGAAATGATAGGGACAAATGTTCTTTTCTTGCTTTTTGTGTATATTCATATACTATATTGTGTATATTCACCCTAAAACACTTGAACTCTGTTTAAAAACAAAAAACAACATACCATGTAAATTTCCATGTCCATTTTGTTGTTTGGTTGTGTATTTTTCTTATTCTTGTGATTAATTGGCCAAATGTAGACGACGTCACGTCCAAGATATTTCCAGTGCGGCTGCAATGGAGTTTAATAGTAGAACATTGTTCAACATAGAACAACTATCTAAAACTTCAACGGTTAACGTCACGTTTTGGTGTCACCCAAGAGCAAGGGATTCTTCCTAGACCCAACATTCAACAACCAAGTAGGGAGAAATCCATGTAGAAGAGGTAGAAATACCAATTTCTCCAACAACAGTAGTCTCAATAGACCAAAATGCAACACAGCCACAAGACATGTTTTTTTTTTTTGTGAGAGCGAGTCACAGGTAAAATATAGCCGCAAGCGGCAATTTGTGGGTTCAAGCCGTTTTGGTACTGCAAACTGCATGCAGAGTGACAGAAGAAGATAAATTCCACAAACAAATAAAAACCCCAGAAAAATACTATACTGTAAGCCCATATGGAAAAATCTGTGGTGCCCCCTATTGGCCATTTTTAAGATCATTTTACAAACTTGGTAGATATTTATGTTGAACTAAGTTTGTAAAATTATCTTAGAAATGCCCAATAGGGGGCGCCACAATTTTTTTTCATATGGGCTTACAGTATAGTATTTTTCTGGGGCTTTTATTTTGAAAGTGGGCTTTGTTGTTTGAGAATAGAAGCCTC
>CABFOQ010018634.1:40687-51353 GCA_900660455.1 Gephyroberyx darwinii | reverse complement strand
TACATGTAGAGTAGTGAGGCCTCTTTCTCTCTGCCTCACACACGTGCACACACACACGCACACACACACACACACACCTCATATGCCATCCAGTCCCTTGCTCTAGCAGGGCTTGTTTTTTCCACACACCCCTGTGAGTGGTGATTGGAGAGTCCCTGCCCTGCTCCTATTTCAGTGCCTCACTCACGCGGTGTTGATGTCTCCCAGCTAGGTGTGGTCACTGTCGCCAAGGCATGCCATTGGCCAGAGCTGATGCCGTCTCTTCCTGTTCACTCACAGTGCCTGACTCTCTGTACAGACATCTGCCTGGGCTAGTGCCCTGTTCCCCGCTCCCCATGGCTCTGAGGCTTGCTGGGCTAGTCTATTCACAGTAGGCGAAGCAGGCACGGATACAGAAAACAGGGTTCAAGCCCCGACAGATGCCATCTCTTTCAGAGAGGACAGAGGTGCTATCTCGATTCCCAAGTCTAACCCAGCAGGCAATTATCAACTCTACACCAAATACAAAGCCTATCTCCTCCTCTCTATACCAAAACGCGAACCCTTCGCCATCTCCTCCTCTCTATACCAAAACGCGAACCCTTCGCCATCTCCTCCTCTCTATACCAAAACGCGAACCCTTCGCCATCTACTCCTCTCGATACCAAAACGCGAACCCTTCGCCATCTCCTCCTCTCGATACCAAAACGCAAACCCTTCGCCATCTACTCCTCTCTATACCAAAACGCGAACCCTTCGCCATCTCCTCCTCTCGATACCAAAACGCGAACCCTTCGCCATCTCCTCCTCTCGATACCAAAACGCAAACCCTTCGCCATCTACTCCTCTCTATACCAAAACGCGAACCCTTCGCCATCTACTCCTCTCGATACCAAAACGCGAACCCTTCGCCATCTACTCCTCTCGATACCAAAACGCGAACCCTTCGCCATCTCCTCCTCTCGATACCAAAACGCGAACCCTTCGCCATCGAGTCCTTTCGATACCAAAACGCAAACCCTTCGCCATCTCCTCCTCTCGATACCAAAACGCGAACCTTCGCCATCTCCTCCTCTCGATACCAAAACGCGAACCCTTCGCCATCGAGTCCTTTCGATACCAAAACGCGAACCCTTCGCCATCTACTCCTCTCGATACCAAAACATGAACCCTTCGCCATCTACTCCTCTACACCAATCCAACCTAGCTCCTACTAACAACCTACTATCCATCAACTTCTTGCTTATACCTCTGCTCACCATGGTTTACTACACTAAATGCGTCGTGTGCATCTGAACTTTCTTTCCACTTTAGCTGCTACGTTTATTTTTACATTTTGGCAACCATAAGAATGAATCAATGACAGCGTTCCTACATCTTGATCTGCTGCAGAGTCCCATTTGGGCTGCTCTCAGGTCAGGGAGTGGATGGCTGCGTGGGTTGCGAACGGCTGCATTGCTGTGGCCACTGGCAGTGCATGCGTTAAAACTGGGTTGCTGAGAGGGGAGGGAGAGAAAAATGGCGGAGCACCATGCTCTGTGCTGTCCAACCTAAAATGGCTGACATCACAGGCTGTTAACCAGCCAGGCAGAGCACAGGCTGCTACTGCTGACCCAAACATGATAGCTCTGAACGTGGAAGTGGACCACACTGCTCTCTCCAATACTGTGAAAAGACTCTTGACTAGCACCTCACTGTTTTTTGTGGCCGTACTTGGTAGAGATCTGCAGGTATATTGTCATAACACAGGTCAACAGAGAAGAGGGGCAAATCAGTAATGAAAACTAACTTGTGACCATTTACTGGCACAAAACTAATGCTCAAAAAACATTGTCATCAGTTGTAACCATTAGATGCTTAAGAAAAACAAACAAAAGACATCTTCAAACCATCAAAACAATTACGGTGCCAGGGAAAACTATGATTCCAATCTTGTACTGATTTACTCTGCATACAAAAAGGAACTCAACCTGTGCCAACTGCAGGCCTGGCATGAGAGTACTTAAACTGGCAGAGAGAGACACACAGAGAGAGGCAGACAGAGCGAGAAAGAAGAGAGAAAGAAAGCAAGAGAAACAGAAACAGACACACAGAGAGGGAGGAAGACAGAGCGAGAAGGAAGAGAGAAAGAAAGCAAGAGAAACAGAAATCGAACTAGGTTGAGTGAGTCTGATCAGAGATATGCACAACCACTGACCCCAGACTATCCCCACAGCAACACCATAAAATTCATCCCTATGGGGCCTAATAATAATAATAATAATAATAATAATAATGAAAATCCAATATTGCCAATTCCTCATATCCAAGAAGAAGTCTCACAGACCCACCCACCCAGAGTGACTTGTTATTCCATCTTTGATTAGCAACAATAGTATGGCAATTGGTTTATGTCAAGGGTAATAGCTGTGACATGGTTGATGAATAGATAGCTGGATTAAGCTGCATGTCTATGGTTTGGAATCACGTGGACATCACAAATTAGCCGTCTGGGAAAGCTTTGCTCTAATCCCTGGAGTCACACTCATGACAACACTGACATGATAAATAACCTAGGCAACTAGTTGCATTTTCATAACGGACCATGAGGCAGCATAGATACAGTATGAAAGCTTTGCATGGTTTAGGGAAACTCTGGCAGATGACAGCCAAATTTCAAACCAACAACGTGAACACAAACATCACATAGACATTTGATAAACTTTCAATAAAATAAATAATAAGACAAGCCTTTAATACATAAGCTGTAGTTAGTCGATTATATGCATACAGTTTATATGAGGTTACTGTGAAAAAATAATATAACTGGCAGCTCAAAATGATCAAACTTCTTCATTCATAGAACATAAGAAGGAAAGGGGAAATCATGGCAGTTGTTGCTAAAATCTAACAGGCCTGAGTCGAATGTAAACCAACGGCATCAAATTCGTTGTTAATATGTGAACAATCCTTTAAAACTGTGAGCAAATAGCGGTAATTTGTGAGATGGCACAAAGACAAACTGGCTCGACTCTAGTCCCGGAGTGCAGCGTCAAACATTTCCGAAAATGATGCATGTTGATCTTCCGCTCAAGTTAGGCGGAGTGAACCATAAGTTAATGGGCTCGTCTACATTATATCTTCAAAACACTGTACCCAATTCAGAGTGGAGGAAAAGGCAAGCCCCCCCAGCCCAAAAACTACTCTCTCCCCCCCTTTACTGTCGCCATTTTAAGCAGGCGACATGCAGCTGGCCAACACTGCTAAGCCAAAGCGCAGCCCGCAAAGGTAAGGCTTTACAATAGCTCACACAACTTTGGAAAGATGAAACACTACAAAAACATACACCATAAAAACCCCACTCACCTCGCTTTGTCCGAGTGGAACAGTTCACGCAGCGCAGGAAAAAAAAAGTTTACAATGATATGGGCTCAGTGAAGCAAATAAATGACGGGAGCTTTGGGCTTTATTGATGGCAACTTAGGTGTAAGCCCCCTCTCTCCATCGACTGGAGATAAACGTGACACTGGAAGCAGGGTGGTACAATGGCCCCCTTTTGCGCTTGTTTATTTCGAGTGGCTCTCAGTATTAAGCAGGCAGTGGAGGGGAGGAAAATACGACGGACGTACCGAGGGAAGAGATAGACACGTGATGCAAACGTCACTGACGGTAGAGACTTGGAGTTGGCGTGAGAGCTCCACTGTAGAGCGAGAGGCAAAGTGAGTCAGGCAGCCCATCCCGCAGTCAAAAGGACGACACTGACCCGACGAAAGGGACGTGGTCGAGTTTTTGAAAGTGACAAAACCCTCCTCAGTTACCTGGAGATTAGACCTCCTCACACCTGTTCCCCCCAGGTGACCTTTCTTAAAGAGATAGTACACCCAGTTGTTGAGAAGTGACCCTACATTACGTTACACCCCCCTACAAAAACAACTATAGTAGTCCTATAACACATTTGAGAAGGATACTAGACTAAACTGTAAAATATCATGCAGGTACTATACACTAATACAACTGGAGATGCAAAATACCATTTAACATACAGACAGGCTTTAAGTGCTAATAGGTTACAGAAAATACCACTGTGTACAATAAGGTTACTATAAACTCACTGTTGAGTACCACAAACACCACATATTAATATTAAAGGATATATTGCATCCATTATGGAAAATTATTTTGCATATTGATTTAACGCTCTGTTGAATTATACAGGCATGCAATTAGACTCAAATCAAAGATGAGCTATGATCCTCCTAGTGATACTACATGATTCAAGGCTGAGTGAGTCAATTTTAAAACTTCAAAGAGAAATTGAATTAGAATTTTCCCTCACCCATGTTGAGAGGACTTTAAGCAAACACATTTACCACTTATATTGATCCCATAGCATATTAAGCCTTTTATCTTTACAAAATATAGTGATGGAAAAAAGGTCTCAGTGTCACAGAGCAGAAAAATAAATTGCAATTTCAGTTTTTATAATTAGATAATAGTTTTACAGCTAACAGATGGAAAAACCACAAAGGCCCAAGTAAAAAAAATACATTGTCCTGTTTTTTTATTTCATCACAAGTCTATGTAGAGCTATGTAGATTTCATTTCAGCTTAATTTCTGATATGTGACATCATATTGAATATAATGTATTGATTTAAGCTTTTTTTTGGAAACATTTTAACACTCACCTCATAGGCTTTCTTTCCCTTTGGATATAAAGTCAATAATTCTGTCAATCATTAATTTGTCTTGCTACCTTTCGGACTGGGGCTATCTCAGAGCCATGTGTCACTCAACCTTAAGCAGGTAGCCATGACTTTCCATCAAGCTTTTAATCCATGTCAGTTCAGTTAAGGCCATTATAACAGATTTGATCCCACCCGAGTTCTCCCTCAGGGTAAACCAATCATGATTTTCTAACTTTGAATCAAAGCTGGATAGGATTTTTACTAAGGAGACAAACACATTTAGTCACAAAGGAGGCCCTCTACTGGATACTAGAGAGGAGAAAAACAGAAAGACCCAAGATGACCTGGCCACCAAAACAGCCCAAAAGCTAGTAGGACTTTGTGGAGGCTGTATGGCCTTCCTAATGCAATGAGACATAAAGTAAGTAAATCATAGAGTAGGCCTCCATTAAAGGACAATAATGACTTTCAAAGATTCGGAGTCCTACATCATTCCTGCTATGATAAGAGTTAATATCTCTTATAGTTACCGTGAGCATTTTTACGATTATTGAGATGTTTGCCAGGCAAACTTAAATCCTAATAAAACCCTATGAAGCCCTTAGCCAATTAGAATGTAATGCTTGACATTTGGAAATCACTTTTTTTGGTAAGGTTTACATGTCAAAGGCCTGGCTGAACAAATAGATGTCAATACACATAAAACGTGTAGTGAGCTTTGTGGGTATTGGGTATTGTTTGTTTATTTGTTTAAAATACACTTTCAAATATATTGAAAGACTGAAGCTATAATGAATCCACACATGACTAAAAACCATGCCAATCAAAGCAGAGTTAAAGGGTAATTAAGTTACATAATTCTGTTACATTAAGTTTTATCCTGTCTGATAAAAAAAAAACAACATGCTTTGACCATGCAAGGCAAACAGTGTGGCAGTGAGATGCAATGTTTTAATTGTGTTTACTTAGTGGCGGCTGCTGTCCACAAAATAAATTTGTATCATTTGCTAATGAGACCATGAAAATGTATCATTGTGTCTCATTTTACTGGCAGCAATCGATGTATAATTTATCCATATGTTATGAGTCTTTTGAAAACTGCAATAAGGACAATGATACTGGGAATACTGGGAGCCAACCTGCTTCTCAGAACCAACATTAGCTACCCCTTTTGCCCAATAAACAAACAGAGAGAGTGAGAGACAAACAAACAAACAAACAAACAAACAAACAAACAAACAAACAGAGAGAGAGACAGCTCCACCTCTAGATGTCCCTGTCGCATTTTCTGGCGTTTCTGGTAAGGCGGTGCAGAGACGTCGCACTCTGTCATTGGTTGTTAGCAGCGGGGTCAAACAATATTGCGCATGCTCACACGGTCCGTTTTCTGCCAGCGACTGCAATCTGTCAGATCAGCAGAGCGTTTATTCCTCTAACACCTTCAAAGACTTCAAAATACTATCTCCCGTAATAAGCATTAGAGACCGTATTCTAGCTTGAGGATTTATTAAAATTGGAGCTTTACATTTCGACCTCTGTAGCCGGCGGTAAAATCAAAGAATGACGAACAGCTCAAGGAGGAAAGAAGAAATTCATCTGGTGAATGGAGGTGTAAAACAGTCCACATGGAGCAAAGCATTCAACAGTAATGCTGTGTGGGAAGAGAAGGTCAGTGGTTGCTCTGATTTTTCAGACTAGCCATTCTGTTGTTACAGTTATGCATTACTGTCCCAAACTTAACTGGGCACATTGCACCTTCAGTTTGTCGACATCTATTCAAAGAGACGGCTAGCTGGAAGTAGCAATCATGCTAACGATTAGCCTGTTAACTCCTTGCGTTAACCTTGTAGGCTACCGTTTGGTGTCATCACAAAACTATCATCACATAACGTAAATAAAGTTAGGCGGCGTGAGTTTATGAAACAACAAATCGTTTTATCGTGTAATATAGTGTTTAACTTTGGTAGAAATATTCACTTGGGCATGCATCCCTGTCATGAACAGTTAATCTGTGTGTTAATCTGGGGTGGGGGCTAGAGTTAGACATTATTTTCCATAACAGACTGGCATTATTTTTACCTACTGAGAATGAAAATTGGAGATTAGGCGGATCATAATGCACAGTAGTAGGCTAAATTAATCCATTGAAGTGTAATGTAGGTCTAATTGTTGTATCATCGTAGCACTATTTTTGTTTTAATATTACTTATTAATTTTCTTGAACAGGATGAGTTTTTAGATGTGATTTACTGGATCCGACAAATAATTGCAGTAATCCTTGGTGTGATATGGGGTGTTGCGCCACTGAAAGGATTTCTGGGAATAGCCATGTAAGTATTCCTCTTTTTCCATACCTTACACTTTTTGCTGAGTTCAAGCTCTGCATATATGACTGCATTGCTAATTCAATCGTATGTTTGTGGGATCATATTGACTAGGTTGACTGCTGACCTGACAAAAGCTACGAAGTGATACTGACAGCCTTCAGATTTTGGAGCAAAAGGGTCTTTCTTAAACCAAATACTGATATGCTTCCATCCCACTTTGTCTGCCTCACTAGATTCTGCATCATCAATGCTGGCGTCCTGTATGTATACTTCAGCAGCTTTCAGCAGATCGACGAGGAGGAGTATGGTGGCACATGGGAACTCACCAAAGAAGGCTTCATGACGTCTTTTGCTTTGTTTCTGGTGGGGATGCAAACATTTTACCTCTTTGCTTTTGAAAATTGGTAAATTCAGTATAGGGGAAAGAAGTCCAAATATTTCTCTGACCTAGCGTATAGGCTTCAGTATTCATCTCCATACCTGCAGTGACCAGGATTTTAATGTTCTGAGTTATTTATTGAGGCAGATGTAGGAGACTGCAAAAAGCTTAGACTTTGTAAAGGATTGGTCTCATGGCTAGTATGTTGTTCACATATTATGCAAAGGTATCCAATGCAAAGTTGTTCAGTGCAGCCTGATTTGGATACTACATTGAACACAAATGCTGCACTATCACCCTGCAATATGAGTACTACTCTTTATCTATCTAAACTTTCTTGTACCATACCATGTCCTTTTAAACAATCCACTAGTTTGAAGGAAATTATGGCTGCAAGTTTTTATTTGGACAAATTAATAATCAGGCCATCTTAACTTGTCATAAAATGTCAGCATGTCAGCGTTAAAGTTGTGTTTATGTGCAGAGAACTGCTTCAAATGAGCATCTGATTGAGAACATATGTCAGAACGAGCTTGTTGGTATGATCAAGTTCCAGTTGTTAAATACCATCTAATATGGAAGGATGAGCATATGTTCATTTTAAGATCAGATTGCAGTTTACAGTCCCTTCATAAATCGGCCCCTGTCATCACTTGAAATATGGCACGTCATTTTACTGTTCTTCAAGCTTGTGATTTGATCATTTGTGTCTAATGAGTTATCCATTCGTCTCTGTCTCCACCAGGTGGTGTGGATAATATTTTACACAGCTCTACATTATGACTGAGAGGACTCCATTGGAGACTAAATATGAACTTTTCCGTTGAAGTAAATTGTCAAGACACAAAGAACACCGTGGCGTGAGGGTTGTCAACACTCCTACATTGGACTTTTCAGTGTGCAGTGCATTATGGGAATCCTAGATTGAATAACAAGCTCCTGCAAGACCATCATGATGAACACGTTCAAATACATCTCGATAGTTTGAGGGTTCCTTTTCAAGGCACCTGACATTACACTTTCCAAATGTTATATTTCCTTCCTCCCACCGTTGACATTATCTCTGGTCAAACACTATTGAAATATGGAAAACAATAGTTCTGCTGAGACCTGTTGTATTTCTAATTATGCTGCTGCAGTGACCTGATGGGGAGTATGAGAATAAGGATGCTTTCTCTTGGTTTTCTTTCAACAGAGCCTTCCATCGGTCATATGAGCACAGACTGTCAAGGTGTAACAATCTGAATGTGTGTTAATCCCAGTTTACTTCTCACAAGCTGATCACTGAAATGACAGGAAGGGGGGAGTGAAACCGAAATCTTGTCATATAATCATTAGGGCCCGACTGATCCATGAGTGTGATGTTTTGAGTGTAATGTGATACCGTTGAATGGGGGTGAACATTAGCCATATCTGATGTATATGTTAAATTACCAGTAGTGGATTATTTCTGTGGCTTCACCATTAACACTCCCTCTAGACCAGGATTCAAAAATGTTTTTATATTTTGGAATTTGTTGAGAATTCAAGAGTTTCATTCCAAAACTAAAAAATTGGGGCTGTCAAAATGATTAACATGACATGGCAATGAATACATAAAAGGTTGCAGTGAATGTTAGGAATCATCTGTGGTGTTGGAATATGGTGACTTTCAGGTACCTTCATTTCCCAAACTAGATATACGGCGTTTTGGAATGACACCGATCAGTTGTTATTCTTAAGGGTCTAGGTGTACATTAAATGTATTAATCTTAGATAACCATAACTCATTGTGCTGAAATCTCACTCTTTTGTGCTGAGCTTATCAATGAAACAAATGCTGTTACGACACACATATCCACCAGTGTCCAATGCCGATGCCATTATCTGCCAGTAATATCGATACACCCATATATCAGTCGGGCGCCAATGATCACCTGCCCATCAGATAAGTCAGATCTTAAAGAGAGGAGGAAGGAAACATGCATGATGTTTTCAGATGCAAAATGCCCACAGATTTAAGCTAAAACTGGTCTGTGCACTGCCATGATTTGCTGTTAGTATAGCATGTCATTTATCATCAATGGAATTATTGCTTAGAAGGTAGAATTAATTTAAAATTTTGTTTGTTTTCCTTCACACGTAACTTCCAGATCAAAGTCTTACCGTTAACGTTCTGAAATTAATTTAAACATGTCTGTAAATTCTGTACAATGTCCCTTTTGTCAAAATCCACATTGTATTATGCAGATTTATTTGTACTGTTATCTGTTATATCTTGTTTGATGTAACATACTTCTCAGTATTTTATAGTGAATAAATTTTCAAAAACAGGTGGACTGTTTGATGCTAGTGACTGTAATGATGCTATTATACCAGATGGCGTTTGAGAAGATTGTATTTTCTGATCAAAATCTTTTGGGAATCATTAAACATGGGCTTCATTTAGCCTCCATTTTCAAAGAGATGGTGTTTTCAGTGTTACTGAAATATAACATGAAAATTTGTTAATTGCATTAGTTTTCATCAGGCTGATAGAGTCAGTATCCTGATGGTTTAGCGCAGTGGTGTCCAATCATGTGCCATGGAGGGCTGAGAGTATGCAGGTTTTCACTCCAACCAAAGACTACAGCAGGTGACTTCACTGATTAACACACCTTCAACCAGAGAGGAGGGACTAATCAGTGAAATCACCTGCTGTACTCTTTGGTTGGAGTGAAAACCTGCATACTCTCGGCCCTCCATGGCACATGATTGGACACCACTGATCTAGAGCCTGTTTTGCCAGTTCCTGGAGAGCCGCTGTCCCCTGCGTAAATATCAGTGCTAGCATAACATCCTGAGCTACTAGCCAAAGTTGTTTACCTCCAGGCGGTTTTCGACTAAAAGTACGCTCGAGTCCAGTAGGTGGCAGTTCTATTTCTCGTAGGCTTCACCGTTTAGGCTTCGCCTTATGGGCTATGCTCGTGCACGTGAGCACTGAAAATTCAACGATGCACCCATCAGCTGGGGCTCCGCCCCCAAGCACCTGTATATAATGCCGTGCTAGCCGGCATTCGTCCTCTTTTTTCTTTCAGCGAACACCTAAGCTAAAGATGTATAAATTCCTTGATCAGCCCTTTTCAGGGCCAAGAGCTGTAATTCCTGCCCGGCGGATCTTATGCTGGAGGACGGCCACTCTTCATGCTTCCGCTGCCTCGGCACGGAGTGTGCTAGAGCCGCCATGGAAAGAACGGCGGACTGTGCGGCTTCCCAGGGATAGGCTCGTGGCTAGATCGCCACTCCCGATATCTCGAGGCGCTCGGCATTTTTGATGCTGTCGGCCCTCCTGATATGG